>LNAC01000206.1:2062581-2153447 GCA_002007465.1 Ailurus styani
TTTAAAAAAAAATTTAGTTCTTTGTGGATGATTAGGCTGAAGATCTCAGTTAATTTGCTGATTGTTGACTAGTGGCCACCCTCAGTTTGGTGGAACCTGGTCTTCTCCATAGGTAGCTCACTTCCTAAGAACCACAAGAGCCAGATAGAGAGTGGGGGAGAAAGAAAGGAAAGAAGCCAGCAAGATGAAAGTCGCAAATTTTATAACCTCTTCTGGGAAGTGACATCCCATTATCCTTGTCATATTCTATTGGTAAAAAGTGAGTCACTGGGTCGGGTCCCACCTACACTCGAGAGGAGGGGATAATACATTACACATATAGCGAAAGCCAAGAGGCTGGGAACCACGGAGAGTCAAGTCAGAAACTTCCTACTGCAGTAGCCTTTGAATGATTTAACAAAGGAATAAACCCGACTGTAATTTTAATTCCAATTAATCTACTACATTTACTGCCAGAAAATCAAAACACGAGCTCACTTTCTCAGCAAAACTCATGAAGATTGGGCAACTCCATATAGGGAGTCCACAGCTGGTCGTCAAAGTCTTTGGCTGTCTTTGCAGAGCTTCTGGCTGGGCTGACCACAATGTCCTCAGATCACACCGAACCCAGAGGATGGCTAGCTCTCAAGTTATCACAGTGGGCCAGGACTCTATCCTGAAAATAGGGAAAAAGAAGTTTAGGGTACAAAGCTGAAGAATTATGCATAAAATTGCAGTGTATATAAAGTGGAGATAGTGTTTCCCCCCCCCCATCTCTAAACGAGAGCTGGGTTGTACTTTATTAGTGAAGAATTAAGTTGCTGTCTCTTTCATTTCTTTTGAAATAGAGAATCGAAAGTTCAAGGGGTCTCTCCAGTGTTCAGAAGTTTGCAATCCAGGACTCTATAAGCACTACACGAAATGATACTAATCGCTTAAGGGAGTTCTTTGAAACTGAGTGCTTTATTCCATCTTCAAGGAGAAAGAAATGGAGTCAATGATTCCCTCTTGCAATAATAGATACTTTCTCCTGTACCCAGTTGAAAGGAGAAAATGAAAGAAGTGTTAAGTGAGAATTGACAGTGCTTGCACTGGATGGCCCAAGTAGGGTGATAATGAGCTGCAGAGTTTTAAAAATGTCTTTCCTTATTATCATATTCATAGCATCATAATGCTTATTTCCTGAATCAAACACAGACACCTCACCCCAGACTTTTCTTTTCTCTTGAAAATTAAGAGGTTGAGTTTAGGAATAATAAGAGTGCCTGGAATTGTGTAAGAAAAGACAATGCAATGGACTCCATGAACTGGGAGATGTAGACTCGGACCTGGGTTTGAATCCAGCTCCTCTGCTCCACGTTCACTGTCTGTGCAGCATTGGACAACTTTCCCTTTCTGAGTATGTTCCCATAGCCAGCACTGATGATCCCTTGCTCAGAATTCATACATCCAACTATTCATTCCATACACATTTGCTGAGAACCTGTTATGTGCCCGGTATTATTGTTTATTCTAGAGATTCTTAGCAACTCAGTGTCTCAGTTAAGGGATATAAGTAAATGGATGTGTACATGGATTCAGTAGTGATATGTGATAAATTAGATTAATATGATGATATTGGTGACCAGGTAAACTTTCTCTGAGAAAGATAATATATGTAAGACAATAAACATGGTGCTTAGCACATAGTAGGTACTCAAAATTACAAATTCCTGTTTGTCTCTAGAATCATGTTATCAGCTAAAACATAGCATATGAGAAACACTACCTATCCCACCAATATTATTTTATATTTTGTCAAACTCTGAACATCTTAGAAGCAGCATTAGTATATCCTAGCCTATCATACTTTATAGATGGGGAAACTGAGGCCAGGAGAAAGGAAATGATAGAGCTTAGGGAACAGAATCTGATTTTAGTCCAGAATACACAGCCCCCACAGTAAATTGGGTTTTGTATTGATGCATCAGACTCGGCGCTGAGCAGCTGAAGATATTCAAGTCCTGGCATCTGTGAGATCGGTTTTTCCTAGTTCTGGAACCAAAGAAACCCTGGCCTGGAGTCTCCTGACTCCTGGGTGATGACTCCCATATGCTTCCTAGCTCCAGCCCAGTGCACAGGAGGAGCAGCCACAGTGAGACCAGTGAAGAAATAAAATGGGGACAATGGAGAAAGGCATGGGGAGTCCTCCCACCACAGTCCTGTCCCTTTTCATCCACTCTGTCCATCCAAGCCACCGTGACATTATTCTAAAGCTCAGACCTAACCCATGGCTCCCCTGCCTACCTGCTGGTTCCTCTTCACCATCAGGACAAAGCCAGGTTCCTTCTGAGAAGAGGTGACTCATGATCTGGCTCCTGCACTGTCTCCACTTGGCACAGTTTGGAAAATCAAGCTGGCTCCCATTTCAGGAGTCTACCATGCTCTCTCATGCCTTTTGCACTTGTTCTATTCTATGGCTGTGATATCACTTTTTCTCTTGATTCCCCTAAAAAATGCCTGTTCATCCTTTGACCCTTGGCTGTGACATGGCCACCTTTGGCCAGCCCATAGCACTCCCACTGTCTGGCCAGGAGCTTACCCTTGTCCTGAGCGCTCCCCTTTCCCTCACAGTCCTCACACAGTGCCTGCCACCTTGCACCCCTATGCCAACTTTTGTCTTCTTCCTGGTCTGTCTCTCCCACTAGACCATAATAAGCTCCCCTAGGCAGGGACTATGTTCAGTTTACTCTGGAATCCCAAGGGCCCTATACTGTACTTGGCATAGGGTGAGGCACCAAGGAAATATTTGCTGAATAAACCAAGGGATGGATGATTGGATGGTAGCCATAGCCAACATTAGGTCTGGTCACTAAGTTAAGAGTTAGAGGAGTCAGGGCAGAGTATGATTATGGGACAGTTACCAGGCTCTATATTAGTTTTCTTTAGGACCAGACCTTGATTCATGAACTTCTAGCAAAAATTGTGTCGGACTTTTCGGATCTGAAAAGTAGGCCCATGTTTGACGCTGTCTTAGTCTTTTAGGGCTGCCAGAACTGGGTCTATTCCTTCTTAGGGGAAGACCTGGCATCATCTACCCCCTTTCTGTTTCTTTGATCCTTTCTATATTTATTCACTAGAACTGCCATAACAAAGTACCAGAAACTGGGTGGCTTAACTGAAAGAGCTTTATTGTCTCATGGTTCTGGAGGCCAGGAGTCCAAGATCAACGTGTTGGAAGGTTTGGTTCTTTCTGAGGGCTCTGAGGGAAAGATCTGTTCTAGGATTGTCTGCCCTCTGCACCCTTCTGTGCGTAAATTTCCTCTTTGTATAGGGATACCAGTCATGTTGGATGATGGGCCCACTTTACCCCAGGATCACAATTGCAATGACCCTATTTCCAAAACATATCACAGTCTGGGGTAGCAGGGGTTAGGACTTGAGCATGTGAATTTTGGAGGGGATAAACTATAACAGGGTCTGTAGAGGGTTAAATACTGTTCCTCCAAAACTCTCGTTTACCCAGAATCTCAGAATCTGCACTTAGGTGGAAATGGTGTTTTGCAAAGGTAATTAAGAACTGCATAACAATAAGTTTCCATTATATAAGCCCCCAGTTTGTGATGCTTTGTTATATTCTCAGTCCTGAGAAATTGCTACAGGCTCTAACAAGGGCCTGCATTTTATTTTATTTTGTGTTGATTTGTTTTGTTTTATTTTTTAATTAATTAATTAATTAATTAGTTAGTTTGTTTGTTTTTTAAGGGCCTGCATTTTAGAGGAGAGAAGTTCAACGCAGTTTTTGCTAGCAGTTCGTGGAACAAGGTCTAGTTCTAGAGAAAGGGAACATATAAACCAAGTTCCATGCTCAGGGTTTTTACAGATTGATTACCAGACACAAGATGAGGACAAGTGATAAATGGTTAACAGTGTGGCTTGGGTGTCAGTGCTCTGTGCTCATATCCTAACTATTACAAAGTGGATGAACCTGAGAAAATGATTGAACCCCTCAAGGAGTTTGATTCGATGCCAAGTGAGGCCAACAGTCTCTGCCTCCTATGATCAAAGTGAGGAATGAAAGTGATCCTGGAGGGGCACCTCAGTGCTCAGTGGCTCAGTGGGTTAAGCATCTGACTCTTGGTTTTGGCTCAGGTCATAATCTCAGGATCCTGAGATTGAGCCTCAGGTCAGGCATCAGGCTCTGCTCTCAGCAAGGAGCTTGAGATTTTCTCCCTCTGCCCCTCCCCCAGCTTGTGAGAGCTCACTCTCTTTCTCTTTCTTAAATAAATAAATAAATAAAATCTTAAAAAAATAAGAGAGATAACATATGAAAAGTGTTTAGCAAGCATGTGGTCAAAGTGACAGAGGTAGGCAGGGAACTGAACTAGGAACCTACCCAAAGTAGAGGGGCCATCGTGGAGATATTTATACAGGGTCTGCAGCGTGAGGCACCACAGGCAGGAGGATGGGGGGGGCGGCTCTCCAGGACCCAGCAGGGTGGGGCAGGAGCTCTTTCTACCAGCCCGTGTGTCAGGTTCCTCTAGCTCTGTGGTGGCTGGGGGTAAGCCAAATCTCCGGGAAGCTGGCCATGCTTTCTGCTTCCGGGGAAGGCAGGAGAGGTATCAACAACACTCTCCTTACTGAGCTCTCCACCCTCTGCCAAATAACTGAAGGGTAAACAATCCTAACCCTTGCAAAACCTAAAACAATCCTTTTGCCAGAAGAATAGTCCCTGTTCTCTTGGTTTGTTTGCCGTGCTTTAAACTCCCAGGACACTCTGTTTCCATGTACATTGTTTAAGGAAGACAGAAGCAGCCTCCATGGCAATGACTAGCCTGGGGCTGAAGCCCTTTGTCAGAGACACTTTGTCTTAGGCCTGATGGGGTCTGATTTCAACATCTCCATGTAAATGACCCTCCCCTTGCTACGGAGCCCTGGAAAGGTCTGGGGATTTCCCAGATAGCCTCTTTTAATAAGAAAAGTGCTAATTTGTTTACTTTACTTCATTTGTCTTAACCTCCCTGCCCCCGTTTTTGGCCTCTCATTTCCCTAGAATTTACTTTAATACCACTTCCCTCCTATCCCACGAAGACTTCAGGGAATATAGGAAATTACTAGGCAGGGCAAAAGGGTTGGGCACTAAATTTTACTATTTGACAAATTTAGCTAACCACAAATCCCCCACCCAGTGCGTGATAAACAACTTTAAATTCCTTCCACACTCAACAACCTTCACTGCCACCACAGACAAGCTCTTGAAGACAAGATGGCGAGAGTTGTCATAAGGCTGCTCCCTCACCCCTGGAAAACATGATCTGAATGAGAAACTCATCCCAGGGAAGTCAGGCGGCTCTCTCAAGGGCCCTGACGTCAGGGTCAAAACAACATCCCCCCGATCCACTATGTGTCTGTAGGCCTGCCATTCTAAACCAGGGGCACTGACAGAAAATGACAAGAATTAGCATTCCAGCTTGCCTGTCTATGGAGAAGGGAGTCTCTGGACTTACAGCAGAAGAATAAAGCCTGGGTGCTGATGCTCCTGAGACCCACTGGTTTCCATCTAGGTCAATGGGCGGTGGTAACTTGGCCGTGATAGTCATAATGACCATCATGATAACAATGCCAGACTTTGCACATTAATTTTCAAGGGCGTATGGCATGTCAGGGACTGTGCAAACTGCTTTGCAGATGTGTTCCGCAGGGTCAATATTACCATGGCCACTTTGCAGACAGGGAACTGAACTTGCCAAGATCACACAGCTGTGTGGATCAGGATCAATCCTGGGTCCATCTGATTTGAAAACCTCTGATCCCCCAGCCACCATTCCATCGGAAGGCAGTCGAGGAGACTGCTAATGTGCTCAGATCAGGGCCAGGTGGCCGTGGCCCTTGAATACCTCTCTTTCTTTGGGTACCTCTCCCTCCGGTCACTTGTGTATGACATTGGTCAGCCATCAATTACGTATCTCTGTGTCCTCATCTATGAAATGGGAGTTTATTTGTTCTTGCTTCATACATTTAGTGAGTGCCAATTCTGTGCCAGGTGCTGGAGACCAAGGAAGAGGAAGAAGAGACTGCAACTCCTGAACTCTGCCTTCTGGGAGCTGGAGGAAGGGCGAAAATGACCAAACTCTTAAGTGAGCAATGCCACGCATCCCTTGGCTGTTGGGGGTGTAAGGAAAGTAAGACAGGGGAGATGGGAGGTGCAGGACGGGGAGAAAGCAGTGGTTCAGACCTGTAGACAGTGTCTGGGGAAGGCCTCGCCGAGAGGCTGGTATCTGAGGAAGGAGGGGGGATGGAAGTCAGTGCCTCAGCACCTATGGGAACGGCATTCTGTGCAGAGGGAATGGAGCACACGTGACAGATTTGAGGAGAGCAGGGGAGGCCAGTGGGGTGGGGCGAGGGGCTGGAGTCAGAGGAGAGAGTGAGGTACCCAGGGCCTGCACAGAGCTGCCATGGCTGGATTTCACTCTACGGTAAGGAACCACTGGAGGCTTTGAAACGGCCACCGATGGGGTGTGACTTATATTTTCGAAGTATCATTCTGGCTCTTAGGTGGAGAAAGGACTATGGGGTAGCAAACTCAGAAGCAGGGAGTTTGCAGCCATGAGCCAAGCAAAGGATGATGGTGGTCTGCCTGCAGGTGAGGTGATGGCTGGGGAGGGGTGTGTAGCGGTCAAATTCCGGACATAACATGATATCAATCAAATGCACTTCACAGGGCTGTGGTTGCAAAGAATGAATGAGTTGACACAGATAAAACATTTCCAATAATATCCTAAGTAAGTGTTAATTGTGTTTCTCCTTGATAGAAACACCGCTATTTGTGATAGAACACCAGGACGTTATTGTATTATAAAGTTTGTCCTTCCTCCTTCCCTCTCACTTCCTGCCTTCTTCCCCCCTCCGTCCCTTCCTCCATGTATTCACATGTTCCTTCGATGTGACATTTATAACAGTTAATCGTGTGGGGTCTGGACTCATACCGACTAGGATTTAAGGCCTGGGTATGCCATTCAATAACTGTGTTACCTTGAGTAAGACTACGATTTTCAACTTCCCTGAGCCTTAGTCCCTTCATCCTAAAGCGGGCAGAGCAGTGATAACCTAACACAGGGGTTCGATTTGAAGATTGAACTGATTTGTGTAAAAGAATTAGTCTAGTGTCTCATGTTGTAAATTCTCAATAAGAACTGGTTTTTATTACGTATGATAATATCGAATTTGTGTTAGCAGCTCGTAAGTGCCATGTTATATGCAGAAAGTGCAACAATATATTGAATAGCCCTGTCCTCTAACAACTCATATCCAGAGGAATCAGCCCAGAGAAGCAGCACAGAGTAGGAACAGGTAAGTTGTACATAGAACAGTATAGCAGAAGAAAATACAGTGTGCTGCCCAGGCATTGCCCAATGGTACCCAGATCAGTCTATGAATTAGAGAAAGTCTTCTGGGAGAAAGACTCAAACTCAACTCTGAAGGATCAGCAGAACTTAGCCAGGGAAGCTGGGAGTGGTGAGAAGTTTCCTTATAACATTGGGACAAAGGAAACAACATAGGCAAAGACCCTGAGGCAGGATAGGGCATAATCCTGTCAGAAATGGTGCATTATCTGAGATATCAGTAGAGAAACCCTCTGTCTACCAGATGTTTATCAAACTGGTGCAGTGAATGAAACATTTGGAAGTTGTGAGGCTATATCTCTTCTTTCACAATTATTCTGTTTGGTAGAGTGGAGTTTCAGAAGAAATTCATGATTGTAGCACCTGTCTTAGCTAATGTCCAAATAACGATGTCAATTAGGAGAAAAGAAAAACTGATTCACCACCCTCCCCCCAAGACAGCGCCTCCTGTGTCCAAGGACCATCACCCCCCACTGCCATTTTACTAATAGCTTAAGTACCACCTTGCAGTGAAAGCAGATCTATTTGCCAGCAATTTCTCCTCCATCTTCCACCATCAGGACACACACGCACACGCACACACACACACACACACACACACACACACACACACACTCACAGGCTCATGTCCTCATTTAACTAAACACAGAACTGTGTCATTTACACCTCCATAATGTCTCCTAACTTCTGTCTTTCTAACCCCACTGCCATGATCCCTGGCTATGACGTCGCTCACCTAGAGGTCACAAACCCACAACTCATCTTCGGGCCCCTTTTGCTCTTTGGACAGGCCAGTGGCTAGAAAGCCATTATCATCAAATTAATCATTCAAGCAGGGGTTAGCAAGCTTTCTCTGTAGAGGGTCAGATAGTAAGTATCTTACATTCTATGGGCAAGAGGATCTGTGTTGCAACAACTCAGCTCTGCCATTGTATTGCAAAGCAGGCAGAGAAAAAGTAGGAATGAAAGGGGTGGCTGTGCGTCAATTACACTTTATTTACTAGGTCAGGCAGAGGCCAGATTTGACCTTGTTCTTAAGCAAAACTTAGCATCATCCCACAACTGCTTCCGGTGCCTTCCAGAGTAACGGCTTTGGCTTGCAATTAAGCACATGAAATACGTCTTCTCAGCTACTGCTTCAATCACTTTTCCTCTCTATGGCTCCCCGCCCACACCACCACCATGCCCCACCGCCATCTATTCTCCCCATAGGGCTCTACCGTCCTGCCCCACTAGATACTCTCTTATCTTCTGAACGTGCTCAGTGTTCTGTCTCATTTGGGCACCTGTCCTCTAAAATTGACTTGTTAAAATCCTGCTGATCTCTCAAGGCCATCTCTGACCCTGGTTCCACCTCCCAGAGGTCTTTTACACAGTGGGAGTTCATCCCAGGGCACCAGAAATAAACTGTTGGGCGTTGGTGTTCCTCCCGGTTGGCCTTTGTGGGGAAGGAAGTTTTGTCAACTTTAATGAGATACTAAGATCCCCTACTCTTGCCTGAAAATTCTTAACACTTCTCCCATTGAAAATCAGGGTCTTTGATCCTTCCTCTTGAACTAGACAGGCTCTAGGATGACTATAACCATAGATTATGGCAAAAGTGAGTCTGTGTCAGTGTCCAGGACCAGGCTTAAAAGACTGACATCTCCTACTTTCTGACTATTGGAGCACTGCCTCTGGGAGCCCTAAGCAGCCATGTCCAACTCTGACTACTCTGACACTATCCACCATCACACTGGACAGGACAGATGTTGGCGCTCAGGTCAACACTATTAGCTAAACTTAATTGTGTCTATCAAGGCACCAGATATGTGACTAAAGTCTTCTTGGTCTCCCCACACTAGCCCATCCACCAGCGAGATATGACCTCTGTTAGCACCACATAGAACAGAAGAATTATCCAACCAAACCCTGCCCAAATTCCTCACCAAAAATACCATTGCACACACACACACACACACACACACACACACACACACACACACATATGTGTGTGTGTGTGTATTAAGGCATTGCATTTTGGCTTAGTTTGTAACACAGTAATAAATAGTTCTTGCTGTGATTGCTGACAATTAGTAGCCACTTAATAAACATTTCTGGAATGAATGAAGGCAAGAACTGAGATTTGCATGCTGGTAGTTGACACGTTGGATTTAAAATGGTGAAGGAGACTTGCTCATTTACTGACACATCTAATTCAAACTTTCCATTCCTTATCCCAGAGGAAAAGATAAGTAAGGTTAGCTTATTTCTAACATATATGTCAGGAATGAAGTTTGAGGCTAAGCTTTGCTGTGATAACAAGTAAACCCTAAATCTCAATGGTAAGATGGTAAAGATTCATTCCTCACATATCTTCCTCACTCATGTCACAGTCCAATGTAGCAGATTAGGCAGCTTTCCTAAGTCAGGTGTTCAGTCTTCTATTTTACAATGGTGCCAACATTGGAGTTCTTTCCTTCTAGGCAAGCAGATAGAAGAAAGGGACTATGGAGAGCATGTACCACATTTAATTGCTTGAGACAAACTGACACATAACTTTAAAATTTTTTTTTTAATTTTTAATTTATTTTTTATTATTAAGTTCAGTTAGCCAACATATAGTATGTCAGTAGTTTTTGATGTAGTGCTCAATGATTCGTTCATTGCATATAAAACCCTGTGCTCATTGCAACACATGCCCTCCTTAATACCAATCACCCAGTTACCCCATTCCCCACCCCACTTCCTTCTGTAAACCTCAGTTTGTTTCCTGGAGTCCAGAGTCTCTCATGGTTTGTCTCCCTCTCTGATTTCTTCCCATTCAGGTTTCCCTCCCTTCCCCTGTGGTCCTCTGCACTATTCCTTTTGTTCCACATATGAGTGAAACTGTATGGTAATTGTTGTTTTCTGCTTGACTTATTTCACTTAGCATAACCCCCTCCAGTTCCATCCATGTCAACGCAAATAGTAGGTATTCATCCTTTCTGATAGCTGAGTTATATTCCATTGTATATATGCTCACATTCTGATTGGCAGGCACTTAGCTACATGGTCTTCACCTAGATACAAAGAGGAATGGGAAATGTCTTTCTGCGCAGCTCAGGAAAAGGAAATGGTATGATAAATCCATATTCTCTCTTTTATAGAGACTGTATTAGCTTTCAGGAATCAACAAATAATCTTAAAATCTAATGGCTCAAAATAATCATTTACATTTTTTTCATTATGTTCAGTTAGCCAATATATAGTACATCATAAGTTTTTGTTGTAGTGTTCAATGATTCATTAGTTGCATATAACACCCAGTGCACAGCCCAACATGTGCTCTCCTTAATACCCATCACCCAGTCACCCCATCTCCCCCCCCTTCTGTAACCTTCAGTTTGTCTCCTGGAGCCCAGAGTCTCTTATGGTTTGTCTCCCTCTCTGATTTCTTCCCATTCAGGTTTCTCTCCCTTCCCCTGTGGTCCTCTGATCTATTCCTTATGTTCCATATATGAGTGACACCGTATGGTAATTGTCTTTCTCTACTTGGCTTATTTCGCTTAGCATGATCATCCATTTCCTTTTATCTTACAGTTGTGTGAGTCAGCTGAATGCTCCTTCAGGTCTGGAATCTAAGAGCTGGGACTTGATGTTCTAGAACAGTAGTCCTTAATCGGGGACGACTTGCACCCACCACGACCACTCTCACCAGAGGACACTTGGGAATATCTGGACACATTTTCAGTTGTCATTACTAAAGGCTTTTATTGGCATTTAGTGGGAAAAGGCCAGAGATGCTGCCCGACATCCTATAGTACATAAGACAAGCTCCTGCAATAAAGATTCATTTGACCCAAAATGTGCATAGCAGGGGAGTTGAGAAACATTTGTGCAGGGAGACCTAACTCAGAAGTCATGGACTGTCCAATGTAGGGTCTCAGCTGGGATGGCTTAACTCTCCTCCATGTGATCTTCCATCTCCCAGGAAGGTGGCAAAGGTGTCTTTACATGTCAGTCTCAAGGTTCTAAAGAGCAGCAAGAGAAAACAAATTCCAATATGCAAGCACTTTTAAGCCCCTGCCTGGTCTGTTTGTTAATGTCTCATTGGCCAAAGGACTTTATCTCTTGAGGAGAGGAGCTGGAAATGCGGTCATTTTTGCGATCCCAAACAACGATCTCGTGTGAAATTTGGGTTGTGTCTGTAGTCCATACTTTCAAACTGTGCTTAACAAATATCAATGTCTGTTTATATGTATTTATGAGTTCCTCTTTCCTGAGTTCCTCAGAACATTCACGGTGATTTGTGGCGGTTCAAGTGTGAACTCTGGTGTCAGATTTCCTGGATTCAAATCACAGCTCCATAATTTCCTACTGAACATAAAGCAAACAGCATAAACTCTCTGTGCTTCTGTTTCCTCATCTGTAAACCAGGAATAGTAACAAAAGTAACTCCTGATAAGGTTTTTGAGAAGATACAATGAGATAATACATGTAAAATGACTGTGCATTCTTCTGAATATAGTAAGAGCTCAACAAATAGCACTTAATTACTGGTACATGGTGCTATTTTTCTGACCTGGGAAAGAGACACACATGGGTTCCAAGTCTTTATTAAGGTGACAAGACTTTGTTTTTTATTTCCTCCTGCTCACTTTCAAATCACAGAGGAAGAGGTGGCAATGGCAATTCTTTACTGCTAGCTTCTGGTAATCCAAGTGCTGGGCCAGCACAATGATTCTCATTTAAGTCCTTGGTGATTTGGAGAAATGAAGACTACTATAGACACCATCAACCATCTGAAAGTCAGCTAAATGGAGGGGGATTAGATGTGGTCGCTGTCACTTAGGAGGGGAATGTCCTTTGAATAGAAGTTATGGGGAGTCTGAGTTGTACTGAATAGAGGGAAAAACAATTTACTGACTGTAGAAGAAAATAATCGGGGTGTCAAACAATGGATGGGTTGCTCTTGTGTCTTAACTGGGTTTCCCAGAAGCAGCCCCTGATATGAGGATTGGTATGATAGTGAAACAGAGAAGCAGGAAGTAGGACAGGAAGGAAAGGAGGCCAAGGAAGTATATGATATCAAGTGAGGGGTATCAACCCTTGGAGGGTGACTTTGGCTCAGCTTTACAGGGAAGCCAAAAATAATGAAGGTCACAGCCCAGGGGTTCTGAATCAGGGTCGGGGAGCTGGAGTGTTTACACCAGTTCACTCAACCTGGTTATACCCTGGGCATGGCGTTCATTCCCAGTTACTTCTGGGTCTTCACACTGGTGCCTATAGGCAATGAGGGGGCTCGTGTCTGAGTGTGACCTCCAGTCATGGCCTTTGGGATTGAAGTCACACTGGAAGCAAACATGGTAAAAGGGATCTGAAGGAATAGAGGTGGAACACTGACATACTTTGCTAAGCTTTGTCTATAGGGATATCCCATTTCTGAAAAGGTCCAAACAGAGCTAATAGCTAAAGATAGGGCTTCTCCACACCTATTTTGACTCTGAAGTTCATTTAACAAAGGTTTTCCTTAGAATAAATTATTACTATGGCTTGGTTGTATTTGTCTACCTCTAAAAGTACCATGCTTAGAGAAAACCTTCCCACAGATACCTGAGCCTGGTCTCCGGTCGACCTACATTAACCAGGCATTCAGTGGACTCTGGCTTCAGACAGACTTGGTTTCTTATTCCTGTTCTCTAGAACAATTTGTAATATGTCCCTTCATATGGAAAATGAGATAATGTCAAATAGAGTATAGAAAAACAATAGGTTAAAACCTGGTATCTTGTATTTCCTAGCTACCAGACCCTGAGAAATTATTTATGCTCTCTGTACTTAAGTCAGAGTACTGACTGCCCCAGTACTCTCTGCCCCAGTACTCTCTGCCCCAGAACATGAGCTTAGGCTACGTAGACATAAGGTCCTTCTGGTTCTAGCTTCCCATGATTCAAGGAGGCAAAGATGGGAAGAGAGCATGTGGGACCTAGAAGTCTAAGTGTAGTGACATCAATGGAGCTGTACTTACTCAAGAGGTAGAGAGCCTTTGTTGCCCACAGGAGGAAGTGATAAAACATAGCCTGCCTATAAAGCACTTGTATTATCTGACTAATGGCTACATTTAGAATTTCTTTGTTTGTTTCTCTTAAAGGTTATTTCCAATCCTGAGGTTGGGAAATCTGGAAATGATGAACAAAATCATAATGCTAATGAATGTTACCTGAGAGGTACTGAGTTTCTGAGGGAGGAAAAGCAGCCGCAAATCAAGTGGACTACTGTGCAGTGAGCCGATCTTCCCACCAGTGCTGGGAAGTTACAGTGCCACAACTGAATAGCTCTTTGAAATACTTTACTAAACGACTCTGTTGGGTACCCCTTATTAAGCAATCTGCTTCAGAAAGTTCTTTTTTCCCCCCCATGGCTGGCAAAGTCTCACAATTTCATTATGCTGGGGGGCTTGGTACTGTCTCTTTTGAGAGATTTGTCTGCCTGGCGAGTGGCCCGAATTACTTTCCTTGTTGGGCCTTGATAAGTGTCTTCGAACGAAGAGAAAACAATTTGCACAACTCTTCCCGTCAGTTGGAAGCTGAACTGTGGGACTGAACAAAGCTCTCCTCCATCCCACAGTGCCAATTTACCCTTATCAAGTGCAACAGAGAAAATGTGGTGGTGCATTACTGTGAGAATAGGAAAGCACTCCCAACAAAATGAGAAAACAGTTATTGGACCAGTTTTATCAACCCAGAGCTAGCTCTGCAGCAATTTTCATACAATTACGCCATGTTAGAATCGCCTCACCATATGGCTGGGCATTGATCATTTTGCCAGGATGTTAATTTACTATGTAGTGTGGATATTTGCTTGTTTTTTTAATAAGATTTTCATTTTGGTATTCCGATTCTATCATAGAATGTGTGAGCATTGACAGCTTATTTTTTAATAAAAATGTTTTTGATATTTGTAAAATAAAAATCTCTTTCACAAACCCCACTCTATTTGAACTTCTATAAGAAGCCTAGAGAGGCTCAGACTAGCTTTGTTGAATCTCAGAGCCAGAAAGCTGACGAAGTTAAGTTCTTAATTTTCCCCAATGGTCAAACCAGTGGTAACTGTCATGTAGGATTCAGTCCACATTTTTCCAGCAAGATACTCTTTCCATGCTGGGGCATTGACCTTCATTTAATGTAATTATTTTATAGGGATTTTGTTGTGACATATCCAACAGCTCTCCCAGTCTACTGGGGAAAGTAGGTGTAATCAATGACTGGACATCACCTAGCCATGATGTGAGATCTAGGGGCAACTCATGTACCCTGAAAGCCAGGGGCCAGCTCAGGCAGCCAAGAGAAAGTCACCAATGAAACATAAAGAGGTCATAGAAAAGGCCAGAGAAGACTGCTGAGAAGCTCTAGTTTTGCAGTTGTGTTTCCCAGATCTACTAAGATCCTGTGAAAGCATCTTAGAACCCAGCGGGGAGCTTGGGGGTTTCTACCCTCTGCCTTAGCTAAGGTTGTCCCTTTGTCCCCTGGTTTTAAAAAAGGGCTTTCACAAACATTTCTATATGGAAAGAAAGTCTACCATGGGACAAAATGTTTGAAATGTTTGATCTAATCTAATGTCTTTCTTTCTGAAGGTGGAAAAAGCCAGGTCTAGAGGGGAAAAGTCTGCATCCTAGAGGGTCCACAGCTACATCCCATCTCCTGATTCTGTTTCATGTGCCATTGTTGGCAAGGCCAAAGAGTAAAAACAGAGAACCAGTATCTCACTAGTGTTAATGCTTAGGCTCACATAAACCCTACACTACAGACCACATGTGAAGGTTGGGGAGTAGCCTTGTTGGGAAATATGTAATTTATAGAAAAGCAGGAAGTTCAAAGTGCTGTGGAGGAATGTTTAAGTGCCTCTTAACTCTCTAAGGACTTTTTCTTCACTAAGATTTTATTATTAATTCATTTAAAATTATTATTTGTGATTAATTTCCATGCCTCTGTCCATTCCTGCCATCCAACATCACCTCTTAAGTAGTCTCTCCGTCTTCTATTTTGCCTACATTGAATTCATCTTATACACAATCACTAAAAATACCTTTCTAGCATGCAAATCTGACCATGCTACTTTCCCGTTTGTAACCTGTTTTTTCTTTGACATGATGACATCTTAACATTTTAGTTGTACTACAGAATGGCTTCCCCTCCCTCATATGCATTATTAGTTCTCTGGCTTCATCCTCCACTGCTAACCCTCTTGTTCTACATATTCTATCCATAGTAATTTATTTTTTTTTCCCTCCACACACTCATCCCCACTTCACACATGGACTCCCAGGGATATGCAGTTCCTCCTGTTTAAAATACCTTTATGGCACTTCTATACCTGGATAACTTCTTAATCTTTAAGACTTAGTCTAAGAATTGCCTATATCAGGGAATTTTTTGGTTTTGTCTTGCTTATACTTATCACGATTAGATAGATGTTCTCTAACACACCTTCATCAAACAATTGTTAAAATCTGCACCTGTGACTATATCTCCTATTTGTGAACATTTTCAGGGCTAGGGCTATATGATACTTTCTCAAATCTTCTAACGCCTAACACACAGGACTTGGCACATAATAGGTGCTCAATAAACATTTGGTGGTCTTAAATGAATATATATTTTTTTAAATTAACATACGCTGTATTTTTACTTTCAGAGGTAGAATCTGGCGATTCATCAGTTGCATATAACACCCTCATTACTTCATGTAGTCATTACTTCAAGGGTCCTCCTTCCTTAATGCCCACCACCAAGTTACCCCATCACCCCTCCCCCCTCCCCTTCAGCAACTCTCAGTTTGTTTCCTGCAGTTAAGCCTCTCTTAAGGTTTGGCTCCCTCTCTGTTTTCATCTTATTTTATTTTTCCTTCCCTTCCCCTATATTCATTTGTTTTGTTTCTTAAATTCCACCTATGAGGGAAATCATATGGTATTTGTCTTTCCCTGACTGATCTATTTCATTTAGCATAATACCCTTTCTTTCTATCCACATCATTGCAAATAGCAAGATTTCATTTTTGATGGCTGATTAATATTCCATTAAACACACACACACACACACACATGCACACACACCCCGCATCTTCTTTATCCATTTATCTGTTGATGGCCATCTGGGCTCTTCTCATAGATTGGCCATTGTGGACATTGTTGCTATAAACATTGGGGTGCAGGTGCCCCTTCAGATCACTATGTTTGTATCTTTTGGATAAATACGTAGCAGTGCAATTGTTGGGTCATAGGGTAGCTCTCTTTTTCACTCTATTTCTGATCCCATGTATTTCTCAAGTCTCTTTGAAGGAGATAAAACCTAACTCACACAAATGCAAACCAAAAGAGGGCTCCAGTAGAGATATACAGGAGTATGTTATGATATCCTATGGTGGAGGGGGCGGGGCGTTCAGCAGGGCTTCATGGAGGTTGGAATGCTAGGGAAATTAAGTCCCTTCTTCATGTCTCTGGGGCTGTAGGCTCTCTCATCCCTGCTTCCTTCTGAGGGTCTGATGAATTCTTTTCTCCTTTCTCTCTGACAATCACTTTTTAAAAAATGTTTCTGGATACATGTGGAGGGAAATGATCACTGTAGCCCTAGCTCAACATACCATCTGATCTGGGCATAAAGCTCCTGAGTGCTGATCTGAAAGAGAAAGAATCTGATTCTTTCTACTTTTCTAACCAGGCATCGTCAAGGGGCTAGGCATGGTTGTGAAGTTAACATGGAGCCCACACTTACCCATTTGATTGGGTCTGTTCAAAGCAAAGAGGCTGTGGACTGCATGGATATTTCAAATATATCTGTTCTAAACATGCATGTATCAAGATAAGGTACTCTAGAGCAAGGCTAGCATTTCCCATATAGTGTTTTTCACTGACTATTATTTCCACAAGGTGATAACAATTATATGGTAAAAAAACAGAACAAAACAGAGTGTTATAGTCCAATAAATTTTAAAATAGATGCTCATTTAAACAAATTTAAACAGATTTCTTTGTTGCAAGACTGCTCAATGACTTAACATGCAAATGTGATTTGTCAAATTGAAAAAGAGACGATGTCATTTGTTGCATTCCCTAAACTTATTTGTCCACAGAAACAGTTTTGTTTGTTTGTTTACTCCAAGAAACATATTTTAGCATTAAGGTTCTGTAGACTATACTTGGAGGATACTGCAGTAGTCCAGGGCTAATTTTCTCACCCTGTTGGTGGAAATACATACTAATCGATACGTTATACTCTACCAATTTATAGTAATGACATTTCCTGGACTGTATTTAGGAGTCTTTGAGGGGCTATAAATTCCTCTTCTTCTCTTCCGTCTTCTCAGTAAGTGTGAATCGTGATTTCCCCAGTGACCATCCCTCAGTTGGAATTTCTCTCTCTCCATTCAGCTTTGGGCGTAATTAAATGTCTGCCATGGTTCTAACAGATTCCTCCTAGGATGTGAGCACTAGTTCTTCTAGAGAAGAGTTGTTTCAGCAAATACAAATGAGCTGGGGGAACAAAAGCAGTAGTTGCATACAGGGGCACAACACAATGCACTTACACGGCATTTCTACGTTAATGATCCGTTCAGACCCATTCATCATGTGCTTATTGAGTGCTTGCTTGGTTTTAGACTCCAGGCAAGGCTTTGTTGGTACCAAGATGAGTAAGACCAGACCTTAACCTAGGACAGCTCAAATTTCAGTGGAAGAGACAGTCATGTCAGCAGATAATTTCTGAGTGTGAGAAACAACTTGGTAGAAGAAAGTGAATGACAGAGAGCTAGTCCAAAAACTGGGATGATTTACTCTGGGGGAGGTGGTAGAAAACTTAAAACTCTCCAGAGCAATGACACTTGTTCTCTGTTTTGCTGAAAAGGTAAGTGTTTTCTGTAAAGATAAGAAAGTAAAACTTTTTAATTTATTTATTTGTATTTATTTATTTATTTAATGTATGAATGAGAAGGATAAAGTATCCATGACAAAATCGTAGGTTAGGCTAACAATTAAGTGGCTGGCAGAGAAAATGAATCCAGGCCAGGGGCCTGAGAAGGAATACCCAGAGAGTTGGGAGAAAAATTAGGGAGAAAGATGTCCAGGCATATTACATAAGAGAAAGTTCAAAAAAAAAAAATGAGAGTCAAAAGAACCAAATGTTGTTGCAGGGGATCCAACAACCTAAATCACTGGTTTAAGGTTAATATTCTCAGTCTTGGGCTTGAGTACATTGGCGATTCCAAAGACGACAATTTCGACTTCCATCAACTTTTCCATTATAGGCACCACTCAATGAAAACCTTGAATGTACCTATGAAATGCAGTGTAGATGATTGTTACTGAATAAAAACAAACTTCAGTGAACAAAAATATTTCAAAATCTGAGAACGAAGGTAAAGGAGGGATGGACGTTAAAAAGGCACTGGGAATATAGATACCTGATATCCTGATATTTATACTGGATTCTACCATTAAACAACATTGTAGATTTAGGGAAATCATTTCATTCTCTAGGCCTGAGCTACATGTGCAATAAGGAGGTTTAACAAGAAGATCTTCCAGGTTCTTCCAAAGAATCAGAAGTCCTTGTCATGCTTATGTGGAATGACAGAAACTTCATGCCTCCATGCCATACCCCAACTTCCAATGTACTCTTTCTCCTCCCATCACACTGTAAAGAGGAAGTAGAATCTCAGACAGGTTGGAGATATCCTTAGACAAAGCTGAACTTAGTTGGGATTAAACTAGTCAGCGTCTGGAGAAAGGAGAGGAAGCAGAAGATTTTTTTCTCCCTCATTAACACAGAGAAAGAATCCTAGTGCTGGTGTGACTTGCTGTGTGAACTGGGGCAAGTTTCCTCAATTCTGTGTTTTAGTTATTTATTGCTGCATAACAGATTATTCCTCCAAAACACTGTGACTTAAAAGAGTGGATGGGTGTTTTCCATTACTGTTTCTGTGGGTCAGGAATTCGGGATCAGCCTGGTGGGTAATTTTGTCTCAGGTTTCTCCAAGGGGGTCAGATGTTGGCCAGGGCTACAGCTGTCTTGACTGAAGGGATTCACTTCCAAGCCAACTTTCTCACATGGCTGCTAAGTTGGTATTGACTACTGAAGGGAAGCATTAGGTTTTTTCCACATGGGCCTCCCCTCTGAACTGGTTGAGTATGTCCTTAGTACATAGTGCCAGGCTTTCCCCAGAATGAGTAATTCAAAAGACTCGGGCAGAGTGCAATTCACTTTTAAGACTTAGCCCTGGAATTCATGTGATGTTATTTCCACTATATCACACAGATCACGCAGGTTGGTGCTGGTTCAGTGTGGGAGGGGACTGCATCGGGCAGGAGCGTAAGAAGAAGCCATCACTGGAAGTTACCTTAGAGACTGGCTATGGCATTCTGTCAATGTCACTTTCTCAAGGCACAATGCAGATGCCCCTACATACATATGGCACAGGATATGCCAACTCAGGAAATGTTAGTGTTTTCTGCTTCTGGTTCTCTCCTTCAAAGTGGAATTGAACACATGAGAGTGTAAAGAACTGAAGAGAACGTTCTAAGAACATAGAGAAGGAATTCCTTTCTTGGTGGGGAATGGCTTCATGGAGAAGGTAGCATTTGGACTGAGTCTTGGGGGGGTATGTAGAGTTTTAGCAGTCAGGAAAGATGGGGATAAGGTAGGGTGGTGGGGGAAAGTCATTCTAAACAGAGGATCTGACATGAACAGAGACTCAGAATTCTGGTAACAGAATATAAGGATTGGTTAGGCAAGTAGGATTGTCCTGAAACAGAGGGTGTATGAATGTTTGTTTCTTTATAGAGCCAGTCACACCAGGTCACAGGGGAGATAGGAGGGTGAGGCGAGAAATTTAGTTGAAGATCCTACTATGCAGTCAGCTTCCCAAACACCAGACAGTATTGAAGACAGAATTTTATTTTCCTCTTTAGAGCTGGTATGTGTAGTAAGTGGCTTCCCAGCCTTTACACATTTGCAGGGCGATTCTATAGCTTCTCTCATAAACATGGATGCAGCAGGCAACCACTAAGGTGTCCCTGGATCACCCCCACCTCTTGGGAACTCTCTTCTTCTTACACGTGGGTTGAAACTAATGAGCAGCCCCTAAAGAAGAGAATGTGCTAACATGCCATGGACGTCCCTGTGGGGAAGCCTGAGTGGTGAGGAACTGAAGTCTTCAGCCAAGCAACAATGAAAACCTAAGCTATGTAAACAGCTATGTGGAAGGCATTGGAAGCCAAGCCTGTCCCAGCAGAACCTTGAAAGGACAGCAGTCACTCCCAGTGGACACCTTAATTCTAGGCCTATGAGGTGCTCTGAACACAGGCATCCACTAAGCCACACTCAGATTCCTGATCCATGGAAACTGTGAGAGTAACAAATGCTTATTATTTCAAGCTGTTGAATTTTGGGATAATTTGTGCCCCAGCAGTAGATAGCTAATGCATATGTGTTACCCATGCAATGACTTACTTAAAAGATATCTGCAAATCAACTTAATTTTTCACAAATAGATTTATTTAAAAGGAAAAATGTATATTACAAGAGTGAGGAGTGGTATCAATTTCCAGAAATAGAAGGTTAAGAAGTCATCCTATTTTCCATATACCTTGGGTAAGACTAGCTCATTTTTAATTTAAATTCAATTAGCCCACATACAGTGCATCATTAGTTTCAGATGTAGTGTTTAGTAATTCATCAGTTGCATATAACACCCAGTGCTTATCACATCATGTCCATCACCAAATTACCCCATCCACCCACCAGCCTCCACTCCAGCGATCCTCAGTTTCCTACAGTTAAGAGTCTCTCATGGTTTTTCTCTTTCTCTGATAACTTCCCATTCAGTTTTTCCTCCCTTACCCATGATCCACTGTGTTGTTCCTTATAGTCCACATGTGACTGAAACCATATGATAATTGTCTTTCTCTGATTGACTTATTTCACTCAGCAGAATACCCTCCATTTCCATCAATGGAAATGGTAAGTATTCATCTTTTCTGATGACTGAGTAATATTCCAGTGTGTGTGTGTGTGTGTGTGTGTGTGTGTGTGTGTGTGTGTGTGTGTGTATGTATACCACATTTTCTGTATCCATTCATTTGTTAATGGACATATTGGTTCTTTCCATAGTTTAGCTATTGTGGACATTGCTGCTGTGAATATTGGGTTGCAGGTGCTCCTTTGGATCACTACATTTGTACCTTTGGGGAAAATACCTACTAGTGCAATTGCTATGTCATGGGGTAACTCAATTTTTAACTTCTTGAGGAACCCTGATACTGTTTTCCAGAGTGGGTTTACCAGCTGGCATTCCCATCAAGAGTGTAAGAGGGTTCCCTTTCTCTGCATTCGTGCCAACATTTGTTGTTTCCTGTCTTGTTAATTTTAGCCATTCTGACTAGTGTGAGGTGGTATCTTATTGTGGTTTGATTTATATTTCTCTGATGCCAAGTGATGTGGGACATTTTTTCATGTGTCTGTTGGCCATCTGTATGTCTTCTTTGGAAAAATGCCTGTTCATGTCTTTGCTCATTACTTGACTGGGTTATTTGATTTTTAGGTGTTGAGATTGAGAAGTTCCTTATAGATCTTGGATATGAGCCCTTTATCTGATAACACATTTGCAAATAGCTTCTCCCATTCCATAGGTTGCCTTTTATCTTTATTGACTGTTTCCTTTGCTGTGCAGAAGCTATTTATCTTGATGAAGCCCCAATAGTTCATTTTTTCTTTTTTTCCCCTTGCCTTTGGAGAATGTGTCTAGCAAGAATTTGCTGTGGCTGAGGTCAAAGAAGTTGTTGCCTGTGTTCTCCTCTATGATTTTGATGGATTCCTGTCTCACATTTAGGTCTTTCATCCATTTTGAATTTATCTTTGTGCATGGTATAAGAAAATGGTCCTGTTTCATTCTTCTACATGTGGCTGTCCATTTTTTCCAGCACCATTTATTGAAGAGACTGTCATTTTTCCATTGGATACTCTTTCCTGCTTTGCTGAAGATTAGTTGACCAAGAGTTGAGAGTCCATTACTGGGTCGTCTGTTCTGTTCCATCAATCTATGTGTCTACTTTTGTGCCCATACCATACTGTCTTGATGATTATAGCTTTGCAATATAGCTTGAAGTCTGGCATTGTGATGCCTCCAGGTTTGGTTTTCTTTTTCAACATTCCTCTGGCTACTCTGATCTTTTCTGGTTCCATGCAAATTTTAAGATTATTTGTTCTAGCTCCATGAAAAATGTCAATGACATTTTTTTTAAGATTTTATTTATTTATTTGACACAGAGAGAGAGATTACAAGTAGGCAGAGAGGCAGGCAGAGAGACAGGGAGAGGAGGAAGCAGGCTCCCTGCTGAGCAGAGAGCCCGATGTGGGCCTCGATCCCAGGATGCTGAGATCATGACCTGAGCCGAAAGCAGAGGCTTTAACCCACTGAGCCACCCAGGCGCCCTGTCAATGACATTTTAATAGGAATTGCATTGAATGTGTAGATTCTTCTGGGTAGCATAGACATTTTAACAATATTTATTCTTCCAATCCATGAGCATGGAATGTTTTTCCATTACTTTGTGTCTTCCTCAATTTCTTTCATAAGTGTTCTGTAGTTTTTAGAGTATAGATCATTAACCTCTTTGGTTAGGTTTATTCCTAGGTATCTTATGGTTTTTGGTGCAATTGTAAATGAGAGCCATTCCTAAATTTTTCTTTGAGGAAGACTAGCTCATTGAAAGAAGAGGGTATATCAGGCCCCTATTTTAATTCCATGGTCACTTCCTGATAGCTATGTGATATTAGGAATGTTCCCTTTTGTTCTAAGACTCAGTTCCTTCAACTATACAAAAGGAAATTTATCTCTGTCCTCAAAAATTTTTTTTGAGGATGAAAGAGACAATTCTTGTGAAAACACCCAATGATGATGCTGTTGGTCACAATAATGAAGATAATAATTCCCAATTTTTATAGAAATCCCTAGCCATGCACCAAGCATTGTGCTAAATGTTTTCATATCGCCCTTAAACCTTATGATGCTGTCATAGACACACACACAAAAAAACCTCATCTACAGAGTTTGAATACATTGTTTGAGATCACACAACAAATGTAATGGCAGAAAAATAATTGAAATGCAAGTTATTTTCATTACTAAGTTCCTACTCTTTACTATGATAGATTACAGGCTACACACATTAAAAAATATGCAGCCAATGCTGGTTCCCTCCTCTTGCTTAAGAATGAAACTTCAATTTTCCACATTCTACTTAATGTAACATTGAAATCTTGTTTTTTCCTTAGCCAGGTTCAGCTCTTTCTCTCAGATCACCCACTGTTTTCTCACAGAGCAGTGGTCAGGACCCCACTTGTGTAGGTTCATAGAAGCTCGTCAAACATCACCCAGGGTCAATTGGAGCTGCCTGTAGTAATGACAAAATCCATGCCTTCAATTTCTTAATTAACTAAATACAATGAAGTCTGTAAATTGATCAAAGTAGGGTCTCATGTGGAATTAATTAGAAAATCGTGGGGAGGACTTGGTGATTCATTCCCACTTTATAAATCTTACTGGGAATTTTATGGATGACCTAAATGAAACCCAGTTGTATTAAAAAAAAATTCATTTAGAATGGAGAACCACTTCAGCCTTTTTTTTTTTTTTTTTTTTTTCCTGACTGGAAGCACACAAGCATCCCAGCCTCAGGATACCGTGCAAAGAAGGCTCTTTCTGACATTTTGGGATAACAGAATTGTGTGAAATTCTCAGTGACAGTACCATGAATGGGCTGGTAGGGAGCTTTCATAAACTATTAGCACCCTTTCTGGGTAGATGCTTCCAAACATTATTATTGACACTATCAACTTTATGTAAGGTATGCCATCTACCTCCACCTCTCATCTTACAGGAACTGTAAATAAAGGCATTCTCAGAAGACTTTGAATTGTTTTTGACCTGTTATAAACCAATACTCAAAACCAGAAAGCTTAATATGACCCCAAGAGAAGTTCCACAGCTTCCCTGTCCCCACACCCACCAAATGGAAATTCTGAGATCACCACTCTACTTAAACCAAGCATGCATTGGTTCCACTTGCTCAGAAAGCATCTATACACAACTGTTTGATCCAGAGCACTGAACTCTTGGAAGACGAACGGATAAGTCATCTGTCTTTGCCTTCAAGGAACACACAGATGAGTGAAAAATATGGATGTAGATAGGCAGGTTCAGACAAATGAGTTTGATGTTAGTATGTGGAATAGTAGTGTCATATCAACAACTGTGATAATTTCTACCCAGACTCTTCTTGAGGTGCTAACTCTTGAGCTGAGTAAATAAGGAGAAGACACTGTCATCAGGCAAACTTGAGTGAGCAGCATGAATCTGGAGGACACATCCAGTGCATGAGAGGGACTGTGAGTGGTCCAGCATGGGTAGAACACTTTATTTTTCTGGGTCCTTACATATGGGAGGTGACAATGGTCCCATACTAGCATTTCCATTGCATCAGCTCAGCCAAAATCTTTGTGATAGTGAGTTAAAAATGCAATTAATATCAAAAGAAATGCAATTAGCTGTTCTACATTGTGCTCATATTTGCAAATTACAGACTTGATATAATTATGTAGAAAACTGAGGTTAATAAATACCAGTGTGTGCTGTAATTATCTGTACATTCCTGGACAAGGGTGGGTTGGAGTCCACATTAATGGAGAAAGAGGAAGGAAGCCCCGTGTGCCAGGTGCTCGGCTATGTGCTTTCCACCCAATTTATACCTAACTCCTCTGACCATCATGCTGAGAAAGCCCTCTTATCCCCAGTTTACAGATGGGAAGTCAAAACCCAGACAGTGAAGTCATGTGTTGAAATTGGCATGGCCAGTGCCTGACCAGCCTGGATAGCACCTGACTCTGAAATTCATACTCCTTCCTTTTCCCCCGCTTTGTTCTATTACTAAACTCTATACTCATGAGTTTTTCATGATTTCAGAGTGTACTGATAGCTGGATTCAAATGCTAACATCTGAAAATTTATTGATTTTTGTTATTTCGATGTACTTGAATAAGATGACTGTCAATTAATGAAGTCATAGCTTATACAACTTATAAGAATATTTGGTTTTTCACAATGCTAGCTTTTTCTTTTAGAAACAATTAATTTGAGAAATGAAACTAAGTCTGCTCGTATTTATTGTTCAAAATTGGAAACCACCAAAATTTACAATAGGGAAAGTTGAGTAAATTATGCTATACTACTATCATGGAGTATTAAGCAGCAAATGAAGACACTGTGTTCAAAGACTATAAAATATACATAAAATATACACAGAAAAATGAAACAATTTTCTCTGAATGCATTTAAAACATTTTATATAATAGGCAACTATTTTAATAGAGAATTATACTTTATTATTACTTTTAATTGAACAGACATAATGTAAAGACTCCATGTAGATTTTACAGTCTGCCATCATTGAAATCGGGCCATTTTGCTTTAAGAGCAAGGTACAGTAAATATCTCTAAATAATAATGCATGATTAATTGGCCTTCTGATTTACACAGGCAAGGTGAATCAGTTCTAGGATATTTGTAGTAAGAGCAACAAAGCAGATATCAGATTGGGTCCCAAAGCCAGCAATTACTCCAAGACAGCTCTTATTTTCAGCCATGGTTTCTGCATTTACTTTTGTCACTTTTTCTTTGCCCTTTTTGGGTAATCCTTTTTTTTTTTTTTTGCACAGACTTACACTGTGCCCCATCTGCTATGATTCATCCTGTTCTAATTATGCAGCAGGCAACCTGTCTCTATAAGCCAGAATTTTATCAGGTTTTTAAATGTATATATATATATAATAAATCAGGGCCTCCCAGGTGAAAGAGGCAAATGCAGCATTTTTAAAGAATGTTATGGCTGGAAGTAACTCGCACAGGCCTGGATGTGTCCTATACTTGTGATTTGGGGCAGTTGGAAAACTCGAGTATGTTAAGTGTCTCCATTTCCTGGAAGGCTGCTTGGTGCAGGACAGGAATCCCAGCCTCAGGAGCAGGACTGCTGACATCTTGCCACAGTCTGCCTTTTACTAACCTTGACACCTGGGCATGTCGCTTAACGCCTTGACCCAACTTTCTCTTCTTTTAAGATAGCAGATAATCTCTGATCTTCCTTCCAGGTCGAATCCTTCTTCCAGACCTGACCCCTCCTTCTTAACTGAATCCCTTTCTCCATAGAGTCAATGGAACCACTTATCTATTCAATGGATATTATTGGAGTACCTATTTATAGGTGACCCAAGGTTTGGAGACACAGAATCCAAGTATAGTTCTGCTACTAAACAACTAGGTCAGGCCTGACAATTCATTTCTGTTTCTACTTTCTTAGCGAACATTTATGTCACATCTACTAGGTGTCAGGCACTGTCCAAAACGCTTTACAAATGCTAACTTACATTTTCTGTTTTACAGATAAGGAAACTGAGGCACAGCAAGTTTCAGTAACTGGATGCTATGGACTGAATTGTGTCCCCCTAAATTCATATAGTGATACCCTAACCCCCAGGAACTTGGAATGTGACTGTACTAGGAGGTAGACCCTTTTACATAGTGGTGAAGTTTACACAGAGCTGTTCAGACAGGCTCTAATCCATCTGGTACCTTTATGAGAACAGGAGATACGGATGCATGAGGAGATGCCACAGATGCGTGTGAACAGGGAAAAGACCATAGAGGACGCAGGGACAAAAGGGTCGTGTGCCAGCCAGGGACAGAGGCCTCCGAGGAAACCAAGCCTGCTGACACCTTGAACTTGGACTTCCAGCCTCCAGACCTGTGAGAAAATGCTTTTCTGTTGTTTAAGCTGCTGGGAAGTGGTGTTCTATCATAGCTGTGCACAGACTAATGTGCCCCCTCCCCCCCACCAAAGTCACAGAACTGGCAAGTGCTGGTAGATTGGATTGAGAGTCTGTGCACATAACCACAATGTTCCTCTGTCTCTCAGAGATACAAATATGCCTTCCCTTATTACCAAATATGAATAGAAAAAGCCTACTGCTCAGAATGCGGTATATCCAGGTACTCGTTAATCCCTGCCTGGAGAGTCATTAGCTGTGTGACCTTCAGCAAGGTCACTAAAGAAACTTTCTGATCTTCAGCTTTCTCACCTGTAACACTGAGGTGATAATGCCCACCTGACTGAATTGTTTGGTGTATTAGAATACACAGTGCTGTGTAAAGTACCTCCTAGTATATGTGGAACATACAGAAGATTTAAATGTGTCTTTCTTTCCTTCCCACGAGTTAATGGATGTGGAGTCATAGAGGTGTCAAAATTGCAAGGGAAGGTCCACTGAAGGCCTTGGTAAGGCTATCTGCCTTGTATGGTGTGCCTTCTACCTGCCAGGCAGCTTGCATATACCATCTCTGCTTCCTGTGAAGTAGCCCAAGGAGATTTGTGTAATTCCTCCTCATTTTAAAGATAAGAAAAAAAAAAAAAAGGAAGCTCAGAGAGATTCAATAATTCATTAAGGTCATAGAAGTACCAGATAGAGGAAGAATTAGCCCATGGTGGTTCTTATGGAGAAGCCTGAATTCTTGTAGCCTTCATACTTCCTGTTAGATTCCTTGTTTTTTTTTTTTTTTTTTAATTTTTTCAGTGATCCAAGATTCATTGTTTATGTACCACACCCAGTGCCCCATGCAATATGTGCCCTCCTTAATACCCACCTCCAGGCTCACCCATTCCCCCTCCTCCCTCCCCTCCATAACCCTCAGTTTGTTTCTCAGAGTCCACAGTCTCTCATGGTTCATCTCCCCTTCCGATTTACCCCAATTATTTCCTAACAAACCCATAAGCCTCTAGAAGCCAGGAACTGTATTTATTTTGTGTGACTCCTGTTCTAACCAGTATTATGAATGGCATATGCACAAAAGCAGTTCATATTCAAATGGGCAAATAAGCAAGTCAAAGACGTTGAGTGTACTCACCTCTGACCCTGCTCCTTTCCTCAGGTGGGTGAAGCGCCAGGCCCTGGGCTGACCCTGGATCTCCACTGGACCTTCTGGAATTGGTGTGGCTCTCATTACATCTAAGAGTACACACCCACTATGATCCAGTAGGCTCCTCACCGAGCCAACAGGGGCCCTTCTGTAGCTCCAAACAACTGTACCCCATTCACAATCATACTGTTCCTGAACTCCCCTGCCTGTTAGGTCCTCCAGTGGACAATAAAATAAGAAACTTCCTGACTCTTCTTGCCTCAACATCTTAACACTTACTTTTTAACATTCAGGGCCTCTGGCCTCCCGCCAGATCAATATAGCATGATCTCTCACAGAAAATCACTTCAAAATGATGCGCCCTTGGTAAGGCAAGCAGCTGGTCAGGTTCTTTGCAGATCAATGGCTGCACCCTCAGGAGAATAGGGCGTGCTGTTTCCTTATTACAATTTGAGGATTGCACTTAACCTGACTACAAGGGTGCCCTTGAATGCTTAAGTAGGTGGCTTTTGATCTGGGTCCTGAAAAGTAAGTAAGAACTTTGCAAGAGGGGGAAGGAAGGCTGGGAACTGAAGAAACAGAGGTCATGATGTGCAAAAACATGCAGAGGACAGCCTAATGAACAAAAGCAAAATAGGTGATTTACTGAGCACCTACTTTATGCCAGGTGCTCTGGAGGGAGATTGGAATCCTCACCAAAACACTAGGTCATACTTTTATCTCCATTTTATAAAAAGAAAATCTGAGGCTCAGGGAGGTCATGAAACCTTCTCAAAATGACATAGCTATTCATTGATGAAGATTTTGAATGTCGAACTGGCTGACCCAAAGTCCACTCTTGGGGCGCCTGGGTGGCTCAGCAGGTTAAAGCCTCTGCCTTTGGTTCAGGTCATGATCTCAGGGTCCTAGGATCGAGCCTCACATCAGGCTCTCTGCTCAGCAGGGAGCCTGCTTCCCCGTCTCTCTCCACCTGCCTCTCTGCCTGCTTGTGATCTCTCTCTCTGTGTCAAATAAATAAATAAAATCTTTAAAAAAAAAACAACAACAACAAAGCCCACTCTTTCTAGAAAGACAGACACACTACAGAAGCTGACCTATGTAGCCCCAAGACTCCAGTCTCAGAGGCTTATTTATGGGAAAGGAGCTTTATTGGTTTGTTTGTTCATTTTTCAAATGATGGTTTTGGAACTTGATGATCAGCATGACCAGAGGTTCTGGGGGGGTGGATTAGAGAGGCTTTAGGTCATGAGGAGTTGTTGACACCTCTGTTCTCTGTGGTACTTAGAGAAACTGACCACTGTTACGAGGAATCAGAGGGGAGGATTTCAGACGTTGAGATGGAATCTTAGGAAGAGATACCACGTTAAGGATCTGCAGCTGGGTGCAGGCTAGATCTTCATGCAGTTGGAATTTATTCTTTCTGTTATGTATTCTTTACTCACCAAATATGTACTACTTCCCAGGCACTGAGCACGTGCTAGTCACTGGTGCACCAAGGTGACAGGTTGCCCTCCTGACCTGCCCTCAGAGGACTCAGTCTCAAGTTTTGGGAAGGCAGGGAAGGCGGGCAATGAGACCACAAAAGTGAGACGCCTGAGGCCACAAGAAAAGGCAGTAGGTGATGCTGTCCTAAGTGGGGTTGCCATGGGGAGGGGCCCCACAGTGTGTTTCCCACAGGTTCCTGGAAGGAGAGATGGACTGCTTTCCATCTGGTTTCAGAGCTGGGACAAGATCCAGACACAGCCTGAGGACTTGGGAATAGGTGGGAGGCGAGCGAAGGTGGTCCAGCCCGGCTACTTGAAAACAAAGTCACTCAGACGGTGTGCATTTCTGTCTCACGGGCCACCTTGTGCTTTCTGTCTTAGAAGAAATTGGCTTCTCATGAGCAAGAAAGTTCAAACTTGCCAGACTTGTAATCCATCTGCTAAGGTGTCAATTCAGGTGAGATTTCAAAGATTCAAATAGATTCTATTTGATGCAGCTGCTTAAAATCACCTCCTGCTTATTTTAAAGCAATTTTTATTGAACATTTACTTGGGCAGGCAGGCCTATGCAAAGGTCCTCATGCACAGGGCCACCCTTTGAAACCTTATATCCCACAGATACGGATTTGCACTCTCCTCCGAATTACTGCCTCGGTTTCTCCAATGCCCTTTGCTTCTGATTATCTTCCCCAATTTGTCCCGATCTCTCCCTGTCTCTCTGTCCCTGTCTCTCTCTCACATGTCCATCTGATTCCCTTGCCTCCTTTGTTCCTGCCTCCTTCCGTCCTCCTGTTTCCTGACTCTCTTGGTCATTATTCGTACGTGCAGCATGGCACTGCCCTGGAACTACTATCCTGCAGCTGTAAAGCTCCCTGTTCCAGATCACAGCAAGTCAGGAGCAATCTGTTCCATGTGCAGAGGAACTAACAGTGTATGAGGGGTTCTGAATTTTGCATCAGCTCCTGGAAGGGAGGGATCTAATACCTGCCTGTGCTTACTGAGGACCCACCAGGCTTGGACATAAGAGGAGAATTAGGAAAAAAAAAAAAAAGAAAAAAAAGGGCCAGCTGAAAACCTATTAAAAAGTCCAGTTCCCAGGGTCCCTCACAGAGATTCTGATTTAGGAGAGACTGGGAATCTGTATTCAACAAACTCTTCAGGTGATTCTGATGATGGAGGCCTAACTTACAGAAAGTGGTCTAGGTGCTTCTCCAACTTTGAGGTTCACAGGGGCCATCTGAGGATCTTGACGTAATGCCATTTCTTATTTAGGAGGTGAGATTCTGCATTTATAACAAGATCCCAGGTGATGCCAAAGTCCAGATGCTCTGGCTGGGGCCACCCTGGGTGGAGCAAGAGTCTAATCATTATTATTATTCTCCTTTACCCCCCCCCCAGATCTGGAAATCACACAATAAGGCCACTTCCACAAATCTGTAGAACTAGTAAGTGGTAGATCTGGAGTCATAGCCATNTTTATTTGAGAGAGAGACAGAGTGAGAGAGAGCATGAGCGGGGAGAAGGGCAGAGGGAGAAGCAGACTCCCTGTGGAGCTGGGAGCCCGATGTGGGACTCGATCCCAGGACTCCAGGATCATGACCTGAGCTGAAGGCAGTAGCTTAACCAACTGGGCCACCCTGTTGTTGTTTTAAGACCTTGCATGGAAAGTCTCCTCAGGAGGACCAGGAAATGGGGAGATCAGGAGAGAAACATGGGATGGAAGGAGGACATCAAGTTTTGCAGGGTTTGGACCGTTCTGCTCATATTTCTGACTGGACCAGCCAGCCCAGCTGCTGCCTGAGCTCCCACCACTGCCTGGCATTCAGCAGGGCTGGTCATCACTCTCCCCAGGAAGCCCAGGGCCCTAGAAAGATAATTGTTAATAGGATCTCACAGGCCTGAGTTAAAATGTTGTCTCTGCCAGTTCAAATCGTATTGGTATGGTACTGATGTTAATTACTATGAGGAGGTTTCAGTTCATTTCCCTGAGCCTCATTAAGTTTCTTTTTCATAAAGTGAAGGTCATCTTCTGCTTCCCAGAAGACCATAAACATAATACAGGGTCCTGATATAGTGCGGTGGGTGTCACAGAACTCTGAGGTCTTTTTTTTTTTTTAATTTTATTTATTTGACAGAGAGAGACACAGCGAGAGAGAGAACACACGCAGGGGGAGTGGGAGAGAGAGAAGCAGGCTTACCACTGAGCAGGGAGTCCGATGTGGGGCTTGATCCCAAGACACCAGGATCATGACCTGAGCTGAAGGCAGACGTTTAATGACTGAGCCACCCAGGTGCCCCGACTCTGAGGTCTTACTGATGTGGGCAAGGTAACAGCAAGGGTTGATGCCCAAGATGGTGGCAGAGTCATGACTCTAACTCAGACCCTCTGACCCGAATTTTCTGCTCTTCTCTGTTTAGTCCAGTCCCTGTCATTGGTGAGCTCTTGAAGGGCAGAGACGGTGGGGATTACACATCATAAAAGCACTTATGAAGGTGGATGGCCCATAGGAAGTGATCAACAAGGGTAGCATAGTCACCGTCCTCACCCGCATTTCACACATGCTACCTGGCACACAACAGAAGTCAGGAGGACACATGGCAGCCATGGAACTTGATCAGGTGACACTGAATGATTTCAGGGCCTATTTCCACTTAAATTCTGAGCACTGAATGAATTGTTCTTGGGGACACATATGACTATTTAAACATCTGACTATTACAATCTTGAGTGGCCTCTTTCCAGATGTGCTGGAAGTTTGCTTCTTCCTGTCCACGTCTTCCCTATTGGTGCTTCTCACTGGCAAAGAGCCCTGCCTGGAGTTTGGTCCTCAGACTGCAGCTCTCGTGCTCCCAGCTGGGTTTCCTTTCCGCAGCCCTCTCCAGGCAGACATATTGCCCTGCCCTCCATTCTTACCGGAAACTCACCTACAACGCACCTTGTCAGACATGGGGTATAGAGGAAGCTAAGTAGGAGGTTCCTATTCATTCTCCTGTGAGCTGATGTCTTCCAGTTGCTCAGTGTCATTGCAGTCCCCTTGATGCTGTCACGTTTCTCTACTGCAAAATAGGAATGATCACACCAGTCCAGTAAGATAATAATGATGGTCAAATTGTAGTGAAAATAGCAACTTGATTACTAGATCATCAGGCTTTGTGCTCAGCTCTTCGAGGATTTTCTCCTTGCATCCCGGGAGACTGGTCTTATTATTATACTCATTATAGATGGGAAACTGAGGCATTGGAAGTGAAGTAATTCCCCCAAGATCACAGAAAGTCTCCGTGCCTGTCACGATTACCTTTACAGGTATTCCTCAGGCAGTCATTCTCAGTGCTCTTAGAATAAATCAAAATCCCAGCTCCCTGGTGCAGCTGAGTGCATCCAAGGTCCTACCTGCCCCCGACTGCTCTCATCTGTGTGTCTGTCTCTCTTGATATACCTCTCCTGTGCTTGGGACGTGATGTTCTCATGGAGCATCAGTCGACCGTTCTTCTCTCTGCCCTCTCACCCCCCTCCTGGTGATTCATTTCTTAGGGACTTCGGCAGCTTGGTTTCTCTCACCTTTCCAGGACAGCCTTCTGTATGGTGCCCATGCAGGAAATTCCACCTTCACAGATAGAGTGCTCCTAACTACGGCTTCTTGCCCATGTCCTTATCTGCCTCCCACTTCATAGTGAGCTTCCTGAAGGCTATTTTGTTTCTCATTTTACCTCTAGTGCCTTACAAAGCATTTGACCCTAATAGTCATTTCCTAAATAGGTGAGTAAATGAATCCACTGTGGCTTCCCCACATTGACCCTGGTACTAGGCTCTGAGTTTAGAAATCACTGAAGTCACGTGGCATGCTGATACCATTCACATTGTCTTTACATATGCTATTCTTCTGGAGCCCAGAAACCCTATTCATCTCATCTGTTTCTTCTCACAATGTCACAAAACTGGTGTTCAGTGAACAAGTGCTTATAGTTGAATCAGAGAATATTAGATTTGAAAGAATCATTCATGATCATTGAGTATAAATACCTCTGTCCACAGATGAGGGACATAAGTTTATTAAGTTAATGAATTTGCTTATAAAGCTTGGGTACGTGGGGCACCTGGGTGGCTGAGTCGGTTAAGTGTGTGCCTTCAGCTTAGGTCATGATCTCAGGGCCCTGGGATCTAGCCCTAGGTTGGGCTCCCTGCTCAGAGGAAGGTCTGCTTCTCTCTCTCTCTCTCTCTCTCTCTCTCTGTCCCTCCCCCACTCTCATGCGTGCTCTCTCTCTGTCTCAAATAAATAAATAAAGTCTCTAAAAATAAGTTTAAAAATGCATGGTACAGAGAGGAAGAGAGCTAACAATGTCATAGACTTTGGTTTCACACTTATCTGTGTTGAAATTCTGGCTCTGTCACTAATTAGTTTTATAGCCTTGTATCATTTCTTTAACTTCGTGGAATCTCAACGTTCTCATCTTGAAAAGTGGGCTCCTAAGAAGTAACTCACCAGGATGCTGTGGGAATCACATATTGAAAAGATCAATTGAGAAGCTGCTCCTGAAAGTCACTGGAACTGGCGGCACTGGGCAGGCTTGGTCTTCATCAGCTGGAAGAGGTTCACATATCTGCTCTGCCCCTCACTAATTGTGTGACCTTGAGCAACACCTCAGCTTTCTCAGCACCTCAGCTTTCTCATCTGAAAATGGACATGATCATAATTATACCTACTTCTTTTGATTATTATGAAAACAGAAGTTCTAGCTACTAAAAACACCAGCCTCCTCCACCCCAGGAAAAAGTAACTACAGGACCTGCCACATTGGAACACTGAGCAGATGTTGGCTGCAAAGACAGGGGCTACTGGATAACTTCAGATATAGGTCTGACCATTTGGGCTTTTTGATCACTGAGCATGGGATGTGAATGGTATGGCCACCGCAGAGACTGGCCTTTCTCAGGAGAAGTCACATCATTTTTCTACCTGAAACTCTGTGTATGGATCTAGGAGACAAGATGCAACAGATGTGCTCTCACTGAGAGACCAACCTGAAGGAGTCACAGTGCACGGCCAGCAGTGAGAAGATGGTTTGCTATTTTGTTTGTGATTGTTATTGCTGTTTCTAACTCAGTGTGAGGAGAGATGTTCACAGAGGAACCCTTGTGGATCTTGGGAGATTGGCCATGTGGAGTCAGTGATGCGGGCCAGGGGGTAATAGAGCCTTTAAGACTACTTCCTCCAAGTTGCTCAGTCAGATGCCTCCATAGGACCAGATGCACAGGGACCTCAGGGGGTTCAAAGTGCCCATCAACTTTCCCAGGCATTCTTTGTCTTCTTGGGAGCCTTCTTTGTGTATCTACATAGTCATATTTTGGTTCATTCAATAGACATTGTTGGTCACTGCTGCATGCCAGGCACTGAGCTGCCATAGCAGTAAACATTAAGGATAATCACCCTCAGGAGACACACAGCCTATAGGAGAGAACATTTCAGAGCAGTATGGGAAGGGCAGTTCTAACCGGGGTAGCATGGGTGAGCCTGGACTAAGCCTGGGCAATCGTCTGGGAAAGACTTCTTGGAGAAGGTGGAATAGGATGGGATTCGGTACCACTAAGGCCATGACATCATGGCAGAAGGTTTGGACATTACCTTACCCTTGCATATTACCTTAGCTCCCCCACCAAATGATTGGAGACACCAAGGATACCAAGGAAGATAGCCAGAGCCACTGTAAGGCTGCAGTGCAGAGGACTCTGGGCACTTAGGTTATCCAAAGTCACCATCTGAACTGCTGGCAAATGACTGCAAATATCAGAGACACCTACATGTATGTTGTTTTGCTCTGATGTAAATATGGCTCATGCCATATTTGGTGACTGGCTATTAAGCAGAAGTAAGGCGCTTTCTCTCGGTTCTTTGGTAGAACAAATCATGTCGCCAAATTAAGACTTTTTTTTTATTCTGAGACACAAATATTTTGGTTATTTTTTACAATAGTTTATGGGATCAAGGGTATTTGCCATAGTGATATTATCAAACTTGGGACATTTCTGAAAGTCTTAGAGATTTATTGCTGAGAATTTCAAGCAGTAGCAGTAGCTTTATTTTTGTGCCTTTCCCCACATATTTAATTTGAGGGAGAGGAAGGGGTTATGTATAGTTGTCCCCCACAGCTATGAGCTTCTAAGGGTCACCCAGAGACCAGCACCAAACCTGGTAGGGATAAACAGTCAAGAAATGTGAAGTGACTCAAAGAGTCACAGAAAGTGAATGACCTAAAGTTAATGGCAGATTGTAAACTTGAAAATTTAGTTCTTTATTCTCTCACTCTGATCTTTTTCTTCAAATTTTGTGATGGCCTAATAAAACATGAAACATATAGTTGTGCATGCTACTACTTGTGTTTTTCTTTACAGTTTCACAAGAGCCTAATTTAGGAGTGAGCCACTGTTCCACACATGCAGGCCCTGTGTAATGTTGCCTAGTCACGTTACCCCAAGCCTATAATTTATACTATTCATCCTATTTTGCAGATGAGGACACAGCTTCAAGATCAAGGTTAAAAAGCTGGGATGTGGCAGAGCTAGGTACCAAATGTAATTTGACCTGACGCCATACTTTATTGTGATTTCATGTGCCAGCACCCTGAATCCAGAGGTGAATGGGAATTGTCTTGAAATAAATCAACAATGTAGGGGATGCTATCCACATCTACTTCATCCTTCAAGGTCCTGCTGAAATATCCACTCTTCTTGACAGTACCCCATCTTCATGAGGCCTTCTAGACACCCATCTGCCTAGAATGACTGTTGGCCTTCCGAACTCACTGACAGCCAGCAATTATGGATTTAATTAATTACTATCTATACTGTGATTCATTTTTGCTTGGTTAGTTTTATATTATCAACAGGATCTTTAGTATCTCAAGGACCAGTTCTGAGTCACAGCCCCAAATCATATTTTCCTCTATCCTAATTCCAAATCATAAATTCAGGTCATAGGGTAGAGATTTCATATATCAGGGGAACTTCTCGTCTAGTGTCTTCAATTTGTAAATGAGGACGCTAAGACCTAAAGAGATTCAGTAATTCAAGCAGGACCACTCAACTAGCTCATTCATTCATAGACATTATTTATTCAGTCTCTATTACATGGCAAGCACAATGGGAAGGAAATGGACAAAATGAGAATAAATAAGTGAATAAACATGATAATTTCTGAAAGTGACAAATACTATGTAGGAACAAAGACCAACAGAGGGATGTGACATAGAATGAGGGGTGCTGAGTTATCCAGGGTGGTCAGAGACACCATATTGAAAGAAGTAATAGAAGCACAAAGACCTGAATGAGAAGATGATGTGGAGTTCTGGGGGAAAAAATTGTCATGCAGCAAATATGAAGATCTGTAAAGCTGCTGTGTTCAAGGAATAGAAGGAGGGCATGGAATCTGAAAGGTAAAGAGCTTACAGTTGAATGACAATATAAGGAGAAAGTATTTGAGAGTTTTAGCAGGGGAGCCAAAAAGTTATAGCTTACATTACAACAGTCCTCTGGTTGCCATGTGAAAAATAAGTTGGAAAGAAGCAAGAATGAAACAGAGATCAATTGGGAAAGCATTTCATTACTCTTTTTTAACAGCTTTATTGAGGTATAATCAATATACAAAATTTGCACATATTTAATGGATATAATTTGATTAATTTGGACATATGCATACATCAGCAAAATCATCACTGTAATATCAAGGTAGTAGACATATCCATAACCTCCAAAAACTTTCTGTGGTCCGTGTGTGTGTGTGTGTGTGTGTGTGTGTGTGTGTGTGTGTGTGTGAAGAGAACTTAACGTGAGATTTACCCACTTAACAAAGTTTTAAGTGTACTTCTATTGGTAACAATAGACATATGCTGGACAGTAGAGCTCTAGAACTTATGCATCTTGCATAATTAAAACTTTATACCAATAGAACAACTTCCCATCTTCCATTCTCCCAACCCCCAGTAATCACCATTCTGTTCTCTGCTTCTACGAATTTCACTCTTGGGAAAACTTATGTAAGTGGAGTCAGGCAGTATTTGCTCTTTGGTGACTGGCTTATTTTACTTAGTGTATTTTCTTCCAAGTTCATCTGTGTTATCACAAATGACAGGAATTCCTGCCTATTTAAGAAGAAAGTTTTATTTTGTTGAGGTAAATTTCTTCTATATCTACTTTGTTGAGGATTTTTTTTATCATAAACGTTTGTTGAATTGTGTCAAGTGCTTTTTCTGCATCTACTGGGACTATCATGTGGCTTTCTTCTTTTATGTTGTTAATGTGGCATATGACATGCATTGATTTTCATACAATGAAACATCCTTCTACCCCAGGGAGGTTTCCACTTGGTCATGGTGTATGATCCTTTCAATGTGCTGTTGAATTTGATTTCCTAGCATTTTGTTGAGGATTTTTGTATCTATGTTCCTTGGGGATGTCAGCCTAGAGTTCTCTCTTCTTGTGATGTCTTTGACTGGCTTTAGTATCAGGAACATGCTGACCTCATCAAACACATTTTGAAGGGTTACCCTTTCTTCAGTTTTTTGCAAGAGTTTAGGAAGGATTGGTTCAATCTCCTTGTTCATTATGGATCTTTTCAATTCTTTGGTTTCTTCATGATTCACCCTTGGTAGGTTGTTTGTTTCTAGGAATGTATCCATTTCTTCTAGCTTGTCCCATTTGTTGGAATATAATTGTTTATGGCAGTCTTTTGCGATCGTTTGTATTTCTGTAGCATCAGTTGTAATGTCTCCTCTTTCATTTCAGATTTTACTTGAGTTAAAAGAACCAGGGTTGAAATTTCACCCTTTGGATGCCTTGACATTCTCTGTCGACTTTCCCATGCTTCTTACTGCTATCTGCCCTGGTTTACCTTTTATCCTAAAATATCTGTCTATGAAGTTTATTCACCAGGGATATTACATTTTACCACAGATGTGACCCTGAGTGAGTAAGAAGATGAGATGACCCTCTTAAGGTCTCTGTACTGCATCGAATTTAAGATGCATTTCTGAATAAAAGATAGCCTCTGAGGCGTTATTGTGCAGAGTGTTCATTCCTAGCAAACCACTGTCTCTGAAGCACATATGGTGCATCTTGGTATGTCGTATTTCCAAAACCATACAAAGCAAAATAAAGAAACAAAGGAGAGCAAGGAAGTTCCCAGGGGCACATTGTTGCAGGCTCCCACCCCTCAAAATCCTTCTGGCATGGTGTTTGGACACTGGCCAGCCAATGAAATAGGTTGAAGAATGACCAGTGACCACAGTGTTCCTATGCATATTAGCCATGGATAGCCCCCTTCCACTTTCCAGGCACATGTTAATTAATTATTTCCCCATATTCTTGAAGACATCTTCCCTACTTAAGAGTGAACAAGTATGCCTGTAGCAGGAGGGCCCCCAGCTGGCAGGAGACACCCACACTCCAGGCAGAGGTTCTAGCTGACTTCAAGAAGGGAATATTAACAATATTATCATGTTATTGAGAAACATACTTTTATAGCCTCCTGCTCTGCATCCTTTTGCTTTACGTGGATGTTAATTTTGAATTTACTGAGCTCACGACTGAGCACAGTGAGGGCAGGGATCCTGCTTGTCGTATTTCCAAAGAAAATGATCCTGGAGAGGGATGGGGAAATGTGTAGGTCTCTGCTTTCTTGGTACTGGAGATCCTGGAGTCAGGAAGAGGCCTCCAAAAAATACAAGGGGAGTTTCCATTCAGAATGGCATATCAGAAAAAAAAAAAAAAAGCGGGGGGTATAATGAAATGAGAAGACAAAGGGAAGGCAACTCTACTCAAAGCAACCTACTTAATCCATGCAGTGGGTCAGCAAGGATATATCCCTTGTCCTGGTCCTACAGACGAGGTGGGGTAAGCTCTGAGATAGGAAACTGGTCAATTAATACAAACAGCAAGACACAAGGGCATGTTTTGAACTCAGGTGTCCCTGTGACGTGGCCTGCCCTAAGAAGGGGTTATGATATAAAAGGATTGTGTAGGACTATAAAGCAGTGGGCTTCATATGTAGACACATGGTATATTCAATCACCATATGTAGGGGAGCCTCTCCCTGGAATCTGTCTTTTCAGAGTAGACAAGTAGATTACTCAGTGATTGAAGGAGACGGAAACTTTGGTTTTCTCCTGCCTGCATAAGCAGTGAGGATTTCTGGGACCCCTGGGAATCTCTAACTTCTGGGTGTCCAGATACTTTTGGGTGGCTGATGAATCAATTTCTATTTCTCTGAACTCTTTGATTTCTTTTAATAAATTTCCTATCCTTCCTGGTAGTAAGTGAATTAACCAAGACTCCACTGGTCACAAGATACAGAAACTCATCTGAAGCAAAACCTAGGTGTTTTATTTGCTCATAAAATAGAAAAGTCCAGGGCGCCTGGGTGGCTCAGTGGGTTAAAGCCGCTGTTTTCAGCTCAGGTCATGATCCCAGGGTCCTGGGATTGAGGCCCACATCGGGCTCTCTGCTTGGCAGGGAGCCTGCTTCCTCCTCTCTCTCTGCCTGCCTTTCTGCCTACTTGTGATCTGATCTCTCTCTCTCTCTCTCTCTCTGTCAAATAAATAAATTAAAAAAAAATCTTTAAAAAAAAAATAGAAAAGTCCAAAAGGTTGACCTAGCTTCACATACAACTGGATCCGGGTATGAAGTATTGTCATTTAGATGTACACATTTTCTTCCTCCTCATGTGTTCCTAGATACTAGATTCCTTCTCAGGTAGACCATTTTTTAAAAAAGATTTATTTATTTATTTATTATTTGAGAGAGAGGTGGGGAGGGGCAGAGAAAGAGGGAGAAAGAGTCTCAAGCAGACTCCAGGCAGGGCTTAATCTCACCACCCATGAGACCATAACCTGAGCTGAACCCAAGAGTCAGCCACTCAACTGACTAAGTCACCCAGACACCCCTCAGGTGGACCATTTTAAAGAATATTACGGCTTACTGGTCTCCAGGTTTGCCTTCTCAGTAAGCCCATCAAAAAGAAAATGTTGCTCCTCAATAAACTCTGTAAAGTCTCTGATATACACAGCTTCTATTTTACGCCCATTGTGAATATAATCAGTAAGGCAGAGGGAGAAGGGGATAGGACACACCGACTGGCCAGGCTTGAAGCACAAGCCCACACCCAACCACGAGACCATACCTGGACCATGTAAGTCCGCTCCTCAGTCACACACAATGCCAGGAGTACAAGCGCATGCCTGGGTCTCCAGTCCACTCCCAAAGCACAGGCCCACATCTAGACCACAGACCCATGGGCACAGGGCAGGACTGGACAGACATCATGCCCCCAGACTGACAGTGTGTGGAGAGGGAGGAGATACTGACTTGATGAAGATGTTAGTGCTAGTGTCAGAAGACAAAGGAAGGGATTCAGGAAAGAAATACAAAAAATACCAAAAAAAAAAACCCCAAAACCAGAAAACAAAAAACAAAACAACAACAACAAAAAAGAAAAAAAAAACATAGATAGATACAGCTGATGCCCTTGTAGGAACCACATTGTTCAAACCTGCATTGAGCCTTTTCTAAATCTTTGCTATTGAAAAAGCAATCTGGGAACCGGCAGCATCAGCGTCACCTGGGAGTCTGTTATAAAAGCAGAATCTCACGTCTCACCACTGGATCAGAATCTGCATTTTAACAAGATCCCTCTGAGAGCTGTGGACACATTCAAGTTTGCGAAGCAATAATCTGAACTTTGTCAATCATTATTTTATCAATAAGCAAGTGTTCCTCAGGCAGTAGAAAAAAAGCATAATTTAGAAATTTGGAGAATGTGATAGTAGAATCCAGGCTGTGCTACTAGGCTTGGGAGCTCTGGGCTGGTTACTTTTGATTTTTATTCTTTGTTTTTATTTTTTTCATCAGAAAACTGAGAGACCTGGGCTAGCAAAGCTCCATGCTTTCTGCCAGTTTCTGACCTTTCAAAATTTTAGATTTGCTAAGTCTCAAAAGGGCAGGTAATTTGGAGGTTATAAAAACCATAATAAAGGGCTTTCTGCAGCTGTCAAAGAAGAAAGATATTTCAGAGGTGATCTTTGGAACACAAAAATGCAGATTTCCTAATTTAGAAACCAAGCAAGATCTACACTGGTAGTTTTAAACTACGGGTCCAAAGAACCATAGAATTCCAAGAAGGAGGCCATGTGAAAAGTTGAAAATCCTGGATTAGACACTGCAAGTCAAGGATAAGGTCTACAGAAACTCAGAGAAGAAGGAGCAGTTAGAATCTACTATAAGAATCCAAGAATCCTCACCCTGGAGGAGGAAAGGCACAAATTATGCCTTGAAAAAGAGTAGGACTGGGTTCTGGGAGACCTAGAGAAAACATTGAAAAGTTCAAGCCTACCTCTCCTCACTCCATTAATTGCTTTTCAGAATACAAAAGAAATTAAATAACAACAGACCCAATTAAATAATAGCAGCTTCCACTTCCTATGGCAATTAGGGAGATGGATAGCATGTAATTAATCCAAAGCCCCCAGAAGCTACTTTCACCCTTTGGAAATCAGCTCTCAGCTGTTCGCTTTTCAATGGCACACTGAGGATTTTTAGTTGCCTTTTATGTTCAGTGTGTTATTAATATCCCAAATACCTCTATGTAAACATTAATTGCTTGCCTGGCAGCTCATACCTGAATCTGAATACTTGGTCTGTTGAAACCAAATCCATCATCACGCTTTGCTGGGTAACTGACCTCACCGGTGGACCTTTAACAGGATCCTTGATGAAGGCGACTCACACTCCTCATCTCATCCAGAATATTTGTCAATACCGCATTGCCCTCCAGAAGAAAAATACATTTTGAAACAGAAAGCGGACAAAAGCGGGGCTCTATCCTACTTGTGGGAGCTGCTTGTTTGTGAGTGAGCATCCTAGGGAGCAAATCGAAGAGTTAATGACTTTGGTAAAACTCGCTTAAAATGGCAATATGGAAGGGAAAGCCACTAATACCTTTGCATTGCTTTTGTTAGAGTTGCTGAGGGAGAAACCAAAGAGGGAGTCAGCCAGCGTGCTCCTTTCCTGGCTGGGTAAAGAGCACTGAGCTCTGAGAAAAGTGGCTCTCAAGGGTTCAGGGAAATTTTCCGTGGATGAGGTAACCTTGAACTCCAATTTTGCCCCTTGCTGTAACATACTGCTCCTCTCTCTGAGTGTCTGTTGGCTTTTCCAGTTTGCTCTTACATCATTCAAGGGAATGGAAGCAAAGAGATGGCACATGCCAATCAAAGAAATTAAAATCTAGGTAATTGAGCATATTTTTCATAAAAGGACTATGTACAAAAGTGTAGGCAGGGTTCAGGAAAACCAGCAAAGGACACAATCCGAAAAAGCAGTAGCCTGCAGCCAGCAGGAAGGGGACGGCTCACAGCACGAGACTGGGAAGTGGAAGAGAAGAGAAAGGGCAACAGTAGCTGGATAGAGTAGCTCAGGAGAGGACCCCATGCCGGGAGCTGTGGCCTTTGGAAGAGAGATGAAGTCAGTGCTTGCAAGTTATTGCAAGCACGGCTTCCAGGCAACCAGCATACACTCTGCTTCGCTCCCCTTCCACTCTACGGAATCCATTACTTTCTATTGGATAAAACCAATTGGAAGACAGAGGACAAGAAGCCAGTGATGCCACTGTCAGCCCTCTAGGATACAGAACCTGAAAGAAAATAGGGGATTGGTAGGGGGACACCTGGCTGGTGCCGTGGGTTAAGCATCATACTCTTGGTTTCTGCTCAGGTCATGATCTCAAGGTTGTGGGATTGAGTCCCACGATGGGCTCTGCATTCAGCACAGAGTCTGCTTGAGATTTTCTCCTCCTCTCCCTCGGCCCCTCCCATTCATTCTCTCTCTCTCAAACAAAAAGAAAAAAGGAAACTAGGGGATAGTCGTTATTGAGAGGGTCAAATGAAATATATTGAACACAATGGGCTAATGGGTATTCAAACCTACCATGTCCCAAATTGAACTCTAGAGTTCCTTATCCTGCCCCAAACCTGTTACCTACCCATATTTCCCATCATAGGAAGGATGCTACCTGCCACCTAGCAAGCTCAAGCCTCAAACCCAAGAGCTGCTCTTGACTCCTCTCATTTCTCTTAGGCCAGACTGGCATCCTCTCTACCTGACCTATACACCAATTTGCAAAACATATCTCTTATCTCGTCCCCATCTCCACTTATCTTGTTCCACTCTGGACCAGCCACCTTATTCCTCATGAATTATGGCAGTGGCCTCCTCGTTGGTTTCCCTGCTTCTGCCTCTTCTCTAAAATCTATTAAGGACATGGAATGAAGTCCAAACTCCTTGTGTGTCTTCAGAGAGGTCTCTGGCCTGGCCTGGTCCCCGCCCATCTTTCAATGGTTATTTCTGACCATTCATGGCCTCAGCCACTCACTTCCAGCTATACTGGTGTCTCCCTGCCTTTCACATAGGTCCAGTTTATTCCTGCATTAGGACCTTCATGCGAGCTATTCCTTTGCTTGCAAAGTCCTTTTTGGAAACACACTCAGCTCCTTTTGGTGTTTGAATATCAAGTTAAAGGCCACCTTCTCAGACATACTCTTTAAGCCATCTAATCTAAAGTTGTCCCCGAGTCACTCTGCCGTATCTCACCGTTCCAGTTTCTTGTATATTCACTCACTCCTTTGTTTACTTATTTGTTGTTGCTCTTGCTGTTGTTAATTTGGTCTGACTCTCAGGGTAGTGCAAGGCCTAGGAGGTCAATGGTCTTTTCTCTCTTGTTGCTCTAGGGCAGTCACAGCTCAGATATCTGGATGAATCTTTGGGAGCAGTGAACAATAAATTTTTTCAAAAATATCTGAAATATGAGTAAAGGAGAGAAAAAAAAGCATTTTGAGTTTTGGATATAGGTAATATAAATCTGGGCTCTAGCATTTAGAACTCTGAGATACTATGGGGTAATTACTATGTTTTTGTGATTCAACCTTTTCAACTATCAAACGGGGATCAACAAGCACAAACCTCAAACCTGAGAGTTGAAATATTACATATTTTGTAGGGTTTTGAGAGGATTAAATTGAAGAATGCACATAAAGTACCTAGCAAATTTCATGACAAGGAGGTTAAACCCTATCAATATTAGCTCTACTTTTATTTGAAGCAAAATTTATTGGTATTGTTCGTGTACAGAACCAAAAAACTTACAAAGAGAAACTATATTTCAATGCAACTGACAGGTAAACATTATTAAGGATATGTCTGTTTTACTTACCATTATAGAACCAGAATATCAGATACATAATAAATTCTCATTTTTTGCAGATGAATGAATAAATGAGTGAATGAACAGGTGAGCAGTGTAATAGTGTGATAATGTAACAGAATGGAAAGAGGGTTTGTAATCCAAACCAAATTAATGTGTTCATTCAACTTATTTCACTTATCATAACCTCCTCTAGTGTGAAATAAGTCAAACAGAGAGTCAGTTATCATATGGTTTCATTTATTTGTGGAACATAAGGAATAGCATGGAGGACATTATGAGAAGAAAGGGGAAAATGAAGGGGAGAAATTGGAGTGGGAGACAAACCATGAGAGACTATGAACTCTGGGAAACAAATGGAGAGTTTTAGAAGGAAGGGGGTGGGGGGGTGGGTGAGCCCAGTGATGGGTATTAAGGAGGGCATGGATTGCGTGGAGCACTGGGAGTTAAACGAAAACAATGAGTCATGGAACACAACATCAAAAGCTAATGATGTACCGTATGGTGACTAACATAACACAATAAAAACATGTGTTCACTCAAAAAAATGTTTATTGAGCTCTATGCGCTGATCATTGTTCTAGGTGATGGGGGATAATAATGAGCAAAACAAATGCCTTCATGAAGCTCATATTGAGAAATATAATTGAGAGAAAGAAGACAGGGTGTGCTGGAGGGTTGTAATTTTATTTTCATTTATTTATTTATTTATTTAAGTATTTATGTATCTATCTATTTGAGAGAGAGAGAGAGGAAGAGAGAGCACATGAGTAGAGGGGCAGAGAAGCAGACTCCCTGCTGAGTGCGGAGCCTGGTGATCCAAGGACCCTGAGATCTTGACCTGAAGACACTTGACTGACTGAGCCACCCAGGCACTTCTGGAGGGTTGTAGTTTTAGGGCTGTCATGGAAGACATCATTGAGAAGGTGACATTTAAGGAGAGAGTTGTAGAAAGTGAGGGAGTCAGCTGGGCAAGTATCTGGTGGGCAGTGCTCCTGCTAGAGATGAAGTATAAGCAAAGGCCTGAGGTCAGGGTGTGTAGATAAGAGCCTGCTTAGCTGGAGCCAGGAGGCAGGTATGACCTTGGTACCGAATGAGGATAGAGAGGTAAACGTGGGCCGAAAGGGTAAGACCTCCAGGGCCATTATAAGAACTCTGGCTTCCACTGTGGGCAAGAAGTGAACCCTTGGGATGGGTGACTAGTGGAATACTGGAATCAGACCACATTTATCAGGACCATTCCAATTTCTCTGATGAAAATCAACCAAGGGGGTGACAGGATGGGAACAGAGACATGAGTTAGGAAGATCTGGACCAGGATGGGAGCAAGATGTGGTCAGATTCAGAATTTTCTGGCAGATAGGATATGGTTACAATAGGTAAGACCAAGAAGATGCCAGGGTGAAAATGTACATTTGATTTTGTATCCATCTTCATGAGCTCTCATTTGGTGGTGAGCTGACATTCACTTTTCCTCTCAAAGATGTTATCTTTGGATTTTGGTTCCTATAAAATTTTTTGAACCTGATTCTTCAATTGAGAATCAGAATGAATATAACATGACTCCAAGTGATCTTGGTCTAGCATGTCTGGACAGGATGGCAGTATTTTTCAAAGTTTATTCCTTGTAACATCTTCCCTATGAAATTTTAATGATTGTTATGAGAAAAAAAAAGTCAAATATGTTTAGTAAGGACAAAGCTAAATAATGCCTTTGCTATCAGATTGATCAGAGCCTCTAATACAGTACAACACATTGTGTGTCTTCAAGGTCACAGTATTATCAGTGTTAAGGCCTAAATTGTGTTTTCCCTTCCCTTCCCCCTAAATCCATATGTTGAAGTCCTAATCTCCAGTCCCTCAGATTGTAACTATATTTGGAGACAGCCTCTTTAAAGAAGCAGTTAAGTTAAAATGAGGTCATATGGATGAGTCCTAATCCAATCTGACTGATGTCCTTATCAGAAGAGTAGATTAGGACACAGGCAAACAGAAGGAAGACCATGTGAGGACACAGGGAGAAGATGACCATCAACAAGCCAAGGAGAGAGGTTTTAGAAGAAACCAACCCTGCTGGCACCTTGATCTCTGGTTTCTAACCTGCAGAACTGTGAGAACATAAATGTCTCTTGTTCAAACCACCCAGTCTGTACTATTTGGTTATGACAGCCTTAGCAAGCTAATACACAGAATATCTGTTCCTTTTATAGAATTTCCCTAAGGTGGTACAAGGCTCTATGCTTAGGAGCTAATAGAGCTCAGGTCTGCTCAGGAAGTATCTGGGGCAACAGACAGGTGACTGATTAGGAAGAAAGTCCCTGAGAAAATATCAGAAGTGACTGTCCAATCATTTAAGGTAAAGCAATCAGACAAACAAAAAATTTCAAGAAGCAGAAAATGAAAGCAAATTAAGGGGGGTAAAATTTCATATAAAATGCACACGATGTATCTCGTTTGCTTACCCTGGGGACAAGAAATATGGTGAGGATTTCAAACTAAGGAAAGGAGCATCCCAGCTGAGGATGCACATGAATCCTGATAACCAGAGTTGATGCTACGCTGTAATCCAACCTGTGGCTTTCACTCACTGTTTAGCTACTGAGATTATGATGAAGGGCTGATTGGAATTTGGAAAAAAAAATAGGAAATTACAAAATCTATTTTCATTTGGAAATCCAGCACTTAATGTTGTATGATATACTTTGCCCTTTCCATTGCATTTTATTTTATTATGAGATAGGACTTCTAGCAAAGTTCTGAAAAGGTGTGCATGCATTTATGTGTGTACATACTGTTGGGTAATACGCCATCAAAATCAATGTCCCATAAAAATATTGGTGGGAGAATTTACAGAAGGGAGCACCAATATGTGTGTTACTTGGAAAAAAACATATATATGAATTTTCTGCCATTTCTGCTATCCAACTCAGTTGATTCATTACTTTTTAAGGGTTTCCCATAATTTACCAAGGGAAGGGATTAAACACTTCCTGAAGTGCATAAAAAAAGTGGCATGGGACTCAGAGATAATTAATTTCTTCCCTGTAGACTTGTCCTCAACACCTGAAGAGGGGTTACAAAAAGAAATTTCATGTCTCATCCCTCCACTTACAGAGAGTATCATTAATGACCAGGCTAATCACAGAGTGAATCACAAGAAAGAAATGGATACAGAACTAGTAGATGTTTTTCAGGAAGAATTAGATGTTTAAAATTCAATGTACTAAGTCCTTTCAAAGCAAACTTGAACATGGAGAGATAGTAGCTGAAAGAACATAGCTCACTAGTTAGCTAATTTTAATATAATGCTAATTTGGGGGACCTTTTCCTCTGAGAATACATTAGCTAGCTATACATAGACATTGATGTTAAAAAATCTTGACTTGATATCCCATACATTACATGCTTATGATACAAGTACTACAGCTTTTTCTTATTCCTAATCCAGAAGGCTTTACAACTAGCTTTAATGTCTCCCCTTCTCACCCATCTGTAGGATTTACAGTTGATATATTCTATAGCATTTTCTAATACTGTTCTACAGTATTTGTTTTGGCCTTAGGATAATAAATGAAGTAACTTTGAAACTTCGGGGAGCTTCAGAAATAAACTCTTTTTTATAAAAGAGGGATATTAGAACCTTCCGTGAAGTGTTCTTATAAATTTAGAGGAAATGTTTAAAAAATCATGATAGTGTCAAAAAAAAGTGCCTCCTGTTTTTGATACTGATAACATCATCATCAAGATTCATTATAATCTTACTATAATAATCCAGGGGTGCCTGCATGGCTCAGAGAGTTAAGTGTCTGACCCTTGATTTTGGCTCAGGTCATAATCCTAGGGTTATGAGACGAAGCCCCACATCAGGCTCCACACTCAGTGGAGAGTCTGCTTGAAATTCTCTCTCTCTCTCTCCCTTCCTTTGCCCTCCCTCTCTGTGCACTCTCTCTAAAAAAATAATAATTGTTATATATAATTATAATTCATGCTTCTCATTTTACAGAGGAGTAAACTGAGACTTGGTCAGTGGAGTTGGCTAGACTAGGATAGTCTAGGTGGATAGTGGATAGTGGATAGTCTAGGTGGATAGTGCCACCTACTAGCTCTGTGGATATTGTGAAAGGTATTTTATTTCTCTGACTTGCTTTAGAGGAAACCTCAGTTTTTTCTTCTCTGTTTTATAAGATACTTTTGAAGATTAAATGTTATAACAAATATAAAATAACATGCAATATTGGACATATTTTTGAAAATTAATGCTAAGAGGTGCCTGGGTGGCTCAGTTGTTAAGCGTCTGCCTTCAGCTCAGGTCATGATCTCAGGGTCCTAGGATGGAGCCCCGCATCGGGCTCTCTGCTTGGTGGGAAGCCTGCTTCTCCCTCTCCCACTCCCCTGCTTGTGTTCCCTCTCTCGCTGCGTCTCTCTCTGTCAAATAAATAAATAGATAATCTTAAAAAAAAGAAAAGAAATGCTAAAAGAGTAAAAAAAATAAAATACTATAAGATAAACAAGTAAAATATTTAAGGGGTATGAACAATATCCCTTTGGCATCTTGGTGCCTGTAAGGAGTAGGAGAATAGAGTGAGACAGTTCATTCTAAAGTTCTTAGCTTTAATGACACTAGGGATAATCTGAAACTTTCACATACATGGAATAAGGACCTAGAAACTGGGAGAAAGTGCCAAGTCTCCTTAGGAGGAGATTGAAGCCAAAGGCGCAACCCTCCCTTGACCACTTTGAATGGTCACTAGTAGTATATTTTCATGATAACTCTGGAGAGTAGGAGAAAGATGAAGAATATAATAATCAATATTTATTTATTTTAAAATGCAGTTTTTATGATGTAAAGTAGAAAGTTCTTACACTTATGCTACAGTTTAATATGACTTGTATTTCTTTTATGTGAGAAACATGGATACTTCATAGTGCAGAGCTTAGGAATTCCCAAGACATTAATGTGGCCCTGCTGAGATGGAGCTAACTGTAGAGTAAGTACAAGAACTTTCTGCTTTAAGATAAAAGTAAACAAAGTGCATTCATCTCATTCTGAGTCCCTGGCTAGAATCAGCAGAAACAAACATAATTATTAAAATTGACCCTCGTCTGCTTTTGTCCTATGTTCCTCAGCAGAAGGAAACTGGGAGAGGGGCGCTTGGGTGGCTTAGTCAGTTACCTTAACTGGCTGCCTTCGGCTTGGGTCATGATCCCAGGGTCCTGGGATCCAGTCCCACATCGGGCTCCCTGCTTCGCGAAGAGCCTGCTTCTCCCTCTCCCTCTCCCTCTTCCTGCTGCTCTGCCTACTTGTGCTCTCTATCTCTATGTCAAATAAAATAAAATAAAATAAAATAAAATAAAATAAAATAAAATAAAATAAAATGAAGGAAACTGGGAGAAAGAAGAGCCACACTCAGACACCTGGGTGGCTCAGCTGGTTAAGCATTCTGCCTTCGGCTCAGGTCATGATCCCAGGGTTCTGAGATTGAGTTTCTTCATCAGGATCCCTGATCAGCAGGGAGTCTGCTTCTCCCTCTGTCTCTTCCCCTGCCTCCTGCTTGTGATCTCTCTCTCATGCTCTCTCTCTCTCAGATAAATAAGCAAAATCTTAAAAAAAAGAAAGAAAGAAAGAAAGAAAAAGAAGAGTCACATTCCGTTTGTGGAGTCTATTAAGAGCTATTAACCTGTGTGGAGGTTAGGGTTGCTGCTGACAGTGCAAATCATGCATTGAACGACTTCTGGGAACACCAGTCATGTTGTCATCATTTATAATGTGTACAGTTATAATGCATGTTTTAAGTGGATTGGAATCAAATGACTTGAGGATCCAATTCTTTTGTCTAATTGGCATGAAGTTGCCATATTGGCAGCTAGGGAAGCTGGCTGGGAAGAAGACTCTTGGCAAAGTCAATGAAAAGAGTACAAATTAGAGAGAAAGGGCCCCAATGACCTTTGCGGATGGGTTCCCATATAGCATGAGGACATGCCCAGAGAGAGTGCTACTTGTACTGGTATCTCTGAGTAGAAGGATGTTGCCTGTATTTGTAGAATCAGAATATATAGCCAATAAATTAAATCAAACATTTTGTCAACAGATATTTGATGGAGAGGGATAAATGGTTCCAGAATGTTAAGTCAGATGAGTGAGTACAAAATGGATCATTTATTGTTGGTACCAGGGAGGTTGGAAGCAAGATGAAGTGTGGGTTGGGGAGGGTTGATTAATACCTTATGCGAAAATGGCATGTTTGTGTAGAACCTGTCCTTTTATATGACCTGAGATACATCTTTCCACTTAAAGGAGAAAAAGCAGGTCCATATATGTATTAAGGGGTCATGGGGAATCTAGAGGTGCTAGAGGCAATGGATCCTCAATGGATTTTGTATAGGAACCCAGAGACAAATGCTGGGACTGTTGGATAAAATGTTAATTCTACCCCTGTGTTAGGTCACTAAGAGTTACATTAAATTTTCATTTCTTGTTATAAAATTCTCACACCGGACATCACGTGCCTTTGTCATTTGTCACTGTCTTGGCTCTTGTCTTAACATGGAATTCCTTTCCATGATCAATTTCTCCTTTTCTGATTTCCTCATGTTTGAGGAAGACTCAAGACTTCAAGTTAAACGGGGTAAATCCAACAATGGAATCACATTCTAGAAACTGTAGTAAATGATGGCAGAAAAGCATACGCCTCAAGTTACAGGAGAACATGACAGGAGACAGCACCAGCTGAGCAATGCCAACACAACGTTGGATAGATTAGTGGTAGCTGACATGACAGAGCAGGGAAAATGGAACCATAACACAATGCAACTGAGTTGGCGGGAGAAGCAAGGAGAGACCCATGAAGAAACAAGTGGAAGTGGGATAATTTTCACAAATTAGAATCACTAGGCATCTTTCATGCTGGACTTTTGGTGGGACTACATCAGACTACTGTTTATAAGACTATAAAAGCTAGATTCCCGTGTTTGCCTTGCTCATAAGCACAACCAGGCAACTGTCAGAGAGAAGAAAGGTTTTCTCTTTGGAAATGGTAATGTCAGGGACAGTCCAAGGCAGAAGGGAGGTACCTTCTGGAAACAAGGGTATTATGGGAAAGTCAGCAGGAAAGAAACAGAATACTCAGCCCTTGCCCTTGCTCATCTGAGAGGACAATGGCAGGCAGGCTTCTATCACCCTGGCAGGAGCTGAGAGGATGCTTGGTTGAAGAAATAGACCAACAGAAGACAGAATTCCTATAGAAGCTGTCACCTGGAGGTCCTGCGATGAATGGCTATAGGCTGCCTGATCTACTGGCAGTAGAGCCTTCCTGGCAACAATAGCCACAGACACACAGGGTTTTCCATCAGCTTTTTAGTCTCAACCTTAAACATGACCAAGGGCCAGAAGACATTTGAGGGCAGCTTCCGCCATAAAGAGATGATACCACAGTTTTAAAAAACACAATTTTCAAAAGAGGAATTTGATCAAAGCAGAAACATGCAAGAAACAGAAAAATATCTTTAAGTTAGATCCTTAAATATACAAAATAAGATATTGCATATGGAACAAGATCAGGAAACTAGAAAATATGAACATGCAGAGAAAAAAATATAGGAAATTGAAATATTATGGCAGCAGTAATAATAATAATAATAGAAACAATGAAATGGTTAGACAATAAGGTTAAAGAAATTTTCCCAAAAGCAGAATGAAGAGATAATTAGACGTCAAACTTTAAAGAAAATATTAGAAATTTAGAGGATCACAGGAGGTTCAAAAGTTAAGTTCCAGAAAGAGGAAGCAGACAAAAAAGATGCTCTAAGAAGAAAATGTTTAATTTATTAAGATTAAAGGGTGAGTGTTTTAATACTAAAAAGGGCTTACCATCATTAAAATAAATTTCTAGGCCCAAGATGGAGCCTTTCCTGTACCAGGTGCCATGTCAGCAAACTGAAATTCAGGCAATTTTCATGTCCCTGTAAATTCTTTGCATGGCCAGGAAGGACATTTGGTTAGCCAATCTCTAGACACCAAACCAATGCTCGGTTTCTCACCCCAAACAAGGCTGACCTTGTGATCCCAGCCAATCAGATATTTTCTATTTTTCTCTTCCTCATTCTTTATTCTTTATATAATAAAAAGTTTCCACCTTCTGCCACATTTTGCAATTCTCCAAATCAAGATTATCCACTTTATGAAATGTTAAATGAAATTTGTATTACTTAAATTGTTTTCTTCAATCATTTTTTTTAACATCACTACCCAAAACAATGAGGAAAAATTCTACAATAAGGCACCCCATTGTGAAATTTCAGAAAATGGGGATTTATAAAATACTCTAAAAGTTTTCAGAAAGAATATAGGGGGCATACAAGGAGGCTTAGGAATCAGAACAGTGTCAGACTTCTCCAAAGCGATATTAGAAGCAATAGCCTACTGCCTTCAAGTTCTGAAAGAAATAAAATTTTATCCCCAGATAATCTATCATTTAAGTGTGATGGTAGAATAAAAAATATGTTCAAGTGTTCAGGGTCTCAAACAATTAACCTCTCATGGGTTTCTGTCTTATGAATACACTGGAGAGAGTAACCAAAAAAGAAGTCAAGAGTTTCAAGAAATAAGATAGCCACACAGAGTAGATTTGAAGATAATTCTCAGAACAGTGAGGAGGAACCCAAGAAAATGGTTGTGTAGACAAAAGTCCTAAGTGACAGGCAGAGAGATTCTGGGCTGGTAAACATGTGGAGGTCCTAGAGGGTAACATCCCCAGGGAGGGTGTGGAAGTTTTGTGCCCTTTTCTACAAACTCGCTATGTGCATCTCTTCCATCTGGTGCTTCCCAAATTGTATCCCTTTAGGATAAACCCCTGAGTTCTGTGAGCCACTCTCAGAATGTACTGAGGCTGAGGAGAGGTCTTGAAAGCCTCTGCTTGATGGTCAAGTGGGGTTAGAAGTACAGCAGCCCACCGGAACTTGGAATTGTTTCTGAAGTTGGGAAAGGGGAAATTTGTGGGACTGAGCCCTTAACCTGTGGGATCTGATGACCAGATGGTAACCCCAGGTGGATGGCCTCAGGACAGAGTGACATCATAGGGCATCCAGATGGTGTGCAGGGAGCTGGAGAATTGCTTGGTGTGGAACACCTTCACCCCTGGTGTCAGAAGGAAAGTGCTGTGAACAGTAGAGGAGAGACACAGAGTTTTCTCTTTTCACATCATGTGGGGTGTTTGATTCATAGTTCATATTTAAACAATAACAACGCAAGAAAATAAAGAAACAATGCCGTTTTTAAGTCCTGGAAAAGTAAGCTGTATGCAAGAAGAAATGCAACCGAAGCACTGCATAGAAAAAAATACAGATAAAATTTGCCTAGGCAAACTAGTATCAGTGCTGGATATTGGCTTCTCCAAAAGAGCTGCTAGAACTGTATTGGGTGGATGAAGATGCTAGAGGAAGTTTATGTTTGAAGTTGAGATGGCCATAACATTCTATCTTTCATGGTAGAATAGCAATAGATAATGTCAAAGGCCAAAAATCAAATCAGAGATAGTTTGTTCTGCTAAAACGTATGTCTCTTATGGGAATTGGTTTATTCGTATTTGCTGTGCATAGGGATGGTTCATGGGTGATTTCTTTTGGAAGCTATTTTGAAGCTATCGAAGGCAAACATTCTCAAAATTTAAGAGAAAAGCATTAACATCGTATGAGAACTTTTAAGAAAAATAAAGCTGGCAAGTCCTACAGAAATACCTTCCTTTGGAGCAAATAGTGACATTTTAGTGGCTTTCAGAATCATTGGGAACACTGAGGAGGTATTGACGAAGAGACTGCAAAGACATCCCTCTGTGTTAGGAAAAGGAAAGATTGAGTATGAAATCTACAGCTTGTGAAAGATTTTTAATTTTGATCAAACTGGTCGCTTTTAGAAGCAGATGCCCTTGAGCACTGACATTTTGGAGGAGAGTGTACGAGCCCCAGGGTATAAGGCTGCTGAGGATCTGGGCATCCCATGCTGGGTGCAAATGTCACCAGAGATTTAGCTCTGTGGCTCTTTTTATTAGGCTTGTTATTGTTTTAGTTGATGATGCACATTTCAACATCCATAGCTTTTGAGTGGCCTGCCCTTAATCCTAGTTTTCTCATAAATCTGCTATTTTTAGGCTTTTTGGTAATACATTTGATATTAGAGCAGATATGGCTGTGCTTAGAAATATGGAGATAAATGCCAGAAGAAACAGCTAAAGCCAGATGAAATTATTGCCTTCAGAGAGCAGTGGTTGAGGGAAGGGAAGTTTGTGGACATGGGCATTCTCTTTTCTTTATAAGCCTACTCTAGAACATTGATAAAAATAACATTTAAGCACATAATGATTTCTGATAAAAAGATTTAAGCAGTTATATGTCTAATCAATGTAACAAATGAGTTATCTGTTAAGCAGGTTATATGTCTAGCAATATAACAGATTAGATAAACTTATACCTTCTTATTACATACCACTCAGAAATGTTGAATACATCATAAAAGGCAGCCTTTGAATGCATAGTTGAGTGCTTAAGGAAGTAAACCAGGGGCTAAAAGTAGATAACGAATTAAAAACTAGGGTGGCAGGCATGAACTTCCAGGGGAGTTGAGTTGAAGAGTTGACTGGGGTTTCAGTAAGAGGAGATGCTGAGACTGAGAGTTACATAGAACACCAAAGATCCCCAACTAGCAACTGGCTCCCTTCACAAATAAATTATATATATATATATATATATATATATATATATATATATATATACCATAGATATATATAGGTACACACACACACATATGATATGTATGGTCTGCCCTCACATAAGACATTGATTAAAAAAATAATAAAGGCTTGTTTGTCTTTCCTGGACACTATAGGGGAAAAATAAATCTCTCCCGTATTTCACTACCACAGCTTTTATGCAAGTTTGAAGGTTACATGCATACTATCCTCTGAGCTAATAAATCAAATTAAAATGACCTAGTGATATCCCAAGGTGCTTGGTAAAAGCCAACACAAAGCACATCCTTAACTAGGTCACTCAAGAGATTCACATATAAAATTCAGCTGAACATGAGCTTGCAGACCAAAATTACAAAATCCACAAAGGAAACAATCTAATATTTAGTCATTCGATGCACATTTATCAAGACCAATGGTATGCCAGACATTGATATGGGCACCGGGAAAACACCAAAGATGAAAAAAAAATGTTCCCAAAGGAACTGACATGAAAGTGAAGAAGACAAAGTGAAAAGCCATGAAACGTCATAGCAGAATTAGATTTCCCCAAATCCGACAGTGGAACAGTGGAATAGGCTACATCGTGCAGACACTATACAATGACTAAAACTAAGAGAACACGAAGGTGATAGAGTAAAATAACTAAATAGAAACCAAAATAAAAAAAATACAGCCACTGAAATAGGAAAACTCAACCCATGGCTCAAACAACTGTTTTGGCAGGGCTGAAGAATTAATGACTTGGAACACAATTATGAAAAAAAAAATTCTGAATGAAAGACGGATAAAAAAATGAGGGAAATATGAAAGGCTGAAATTTAGAGAAGATCATGAAAAGGTCCAATTACTATAGAATGGAGTGAGACAGAGAAACCATTCAAGAAGTAATGGGGTGTTGATAATTTTTCAGAATTGTGGCTTCATGTTACAAATAAACTCTGACAACCTCACTCTGACTTGATAGATCTGTTTCATTTTGTGCATTCTAATTACCATTAAAATTCACATTCTATTATGATTTTCTGTTTATAATCACTTTTCTTTCTTCTTTCTCTCCCTCCCTCCCTCCTCTCCTCCCTCCTTCCCTTCCAGCCCTCCTCCCTCCGTCCCTTCCTTCCATGTTTCCTGCTTACCACCATTCCTCAAGTATCTACCACTCCTCGGCATTATGGATAATGCAGTGCTGGGCTCAGAGGGATTGTGTGTTCCAGAGGGGAAGAATGGGCATGTACTTGAGCAGGGTCTGGAGGGGAAGCTGAGGAAAGGCTGAGTCCTTGGAGACATGCAGATCTAAGTTCAAATCCTTATGTTGGCTGGGACTCTTTGGTTTGGGGCCTGTGAACTTCCATTGCCTTATCATAAAATTAGAAAAATAAAATATATCAGCGTTGGTCAGGGTTCAGGCAAGAGACAGAAACCACACTATTTGTCAGGGAGATGGTAATACAAAGACTTGTTAACTAGGCATTGAACAGGTGAAATGAAGAAAAGAAATGTGTATGTTATGGAGGTAGAGGAAACAAGGGAGAAAACCTGTTAGTTCATGTGGAGGCTTGTGGTAGGGCTTTTGCAGAATGGAAATTCCTTGGTCCCTCAGGAAGGGGTACTGTCTATGCTGGCATGTTTGGAGCTCAGGGGAAGGCCTGAAAATCTAAAACATGGGCCGTTTCTGTGTGTGTATCTAGGGAGAGGCAAGTGGGGAAGATGCAATGAAGCTGCTTTTACTCGTGTTTGGAAAACTACAAACTAGGAGACCAGAGCCAGCTGAAATTACTAGAACAGACCACTACCGCCAAAGGGATCACATTTAGTTGGGTGATGCTGACCAGAACAGGAAACCCCATAAAGGAGCAAATTTCTTCTTCTTGTCTCCTCCCATCTGCCTTCGCACCTCCCACGGGCAGATCCCAATGGGCTGTAGCTGGCGAAATGGAAATGTGGCTTGCAGAGCGCTAGTGCTGGCGGCCCCATGGAATCCCAGGACAGAAGAATAGGTTTGAAGCTGAAAACAGTAAGTTGATCATTGGCCCATTCCATCCCTTGGCTAACTCAGGATCCATCCACACATGCATGTACATGTATGTATTTATACCATATATGACAACAGAAACAACTTTATGATTCTATTAATAAGACACTGTTCTTTTTTTTTTTTTTTTACAAATAAAGACATGACCTCCTTCTCTCTAGAATGTTGAGACAGAAAGTCCTAACAGGGTTGTATTCATGTCTGCAGGACAGTCACAGCCAGTCACAGCCCTCCCTTTCTAGAATATGTTCATTAGTTCACAAATTCAGTCACTCTCATCTGAATATTTTGTTGGCTGAAGAGTCAATTGTGCTAGTCTCCAACAAGGTTGCCTAAAGAAATAAAATAATAAACGTAACCTCCAATAAAATGTGTATAATATGATAAGGTAAAAGAGGAGAAGGAAGAAAAATTGGGTTTCACGTGGATGTTGTATGTGTGTATATATTTGCATGTGTGTATATATTTGCATGTGTGTATACACGCTCATGCACACACACACACACACACACACACACACACACACAAGTAGTAAAATATGCATAATTTCTAAAATTTCTGTACCTGGGCACAAAGTCATGGTTAATAATGACAACATTTTTCTTCCATTACCCATTCTGAATTTTTCTTCACCTCAGCCAGGACCTTAGCTGGTCAGCAGACTTGTCTTGTAGAGTGATCCAAACCTTTATTCCTGAAGGATTTGAATCCCCACTGTCCCAGTCTCATGTGGGTTGCTGTGCTTTCCAGCTAACTTCGACTGTATATGGAAGTAGGAAGAGGAACCCCTGGGAATGCCCCCCAAGTTTCCAGAGGTAGACCTCTCTCCCCCTAATTCTCCTTGCTAACTGGGATCGGTCATCCATGCCAGTGGGCTAACCCCTGACTTTTCCTCACCTCCTTCATTAGGCTATGGGTAAGGACCAATGGAGATAATGTAGGCATACCAAGTGCCAGGTAGGTAGTGGGGTCACTGAAAACATAAGTCCTTCCCCTCAAGTGTTCCTTCAAATGCTGCTCATTTAGTTTATTGAAGGTTACTGTTGGGGCCTTTCTGAAGAGGTGCCCAGTAAGTATCTCTCTTCCTTGCCTGGGCTCTGAACACTTTGAGGAATGTTTTTTTTGTTTTAATGGAGATTTAATTATCACCTTTATTAACGACTAAAGCCAAACTAAAGTATGTCGCTCTAAGGATAAGTCAATCTCTGACTGAGCTCCAGGATGTAGTGGCATATTTTCCCCTCTAGTCCCTGCAGCTCGGGGGAGAAGTTGGACCAGATAAGATAAGATCATGTGCTCCTGCGGGCACCTGGCTCCTAGGAGGAAAGTAGAAGTTGGAGCCAAACAGGACATCTGAGTCCTCCTAAATTCACCAATTAGGATACTTCAGTCTACCACCCATATGGAGACTACAGAGAGGAAATGCTGGAGGCAAGCATATTTGCTTAGATGAGAAAACGCTTTACAGTGACACCAGGTGGGGCAGCTTTCCACCCCAGCAATTATCAATAAATATTTAGGATGAGCCAGACCTGCTTACCCCTCTGAGGTGTAGGAGTGAATGTGCTATATCCAACTTGTCAGTAAGACATTAACAGTCTTTCTTCCTGAGAAGGGAGCCATAAGGAACCTCAAAGAAAGGTGAAGATGCCAAGTCTGGGGCCCCACAGAGTCTGGAATCCTACTGAAAGAGAATTTTAGTGCCTTTCAGCTCTGTTTTACCCAAGGTCAGATGAATTGTCTGTTCAATACTGTTTTCTGAAAACTTCATATATTATGCACACAGCATTCTGTTGGGATAAAGTCCAACTCTGGGGAGGATTAAAATAAAACATAGATTCAATTATATTTTTAGTCATTTGATAGGGGAGAAAACATATATCATTTTATGTGTCAATACCCAGAAAGAGTTTGGATACTTCATATGTTATGAACAAAACAAACACAAATTATTCTGATGTTCTTTCTTTAAATCCCCAAATCCCTGTGTTTCTGCCAGGTGTCACAGTACTTTTTTTTATTTCAGCAATGAATACACAATGGCACCACTTCTTAGAAATCCTAGACCAAAGACAGAATTATCTCCCTAGTTATTTATTTCTCCAAACCACCTTTCATTCTCAAATTTCCCCTCCTTTCCTTTCATCTCAGTGTGTCCTGTCCTCTCTTCCCAGGGTGACTAGGTTGGAGAACCACCCTCTTTTCACACAGTCTGAGGGCCTGTTTTTAGTGACAATTGTGCCTTGTCCTCTGAAGGAGGCCATCTGTTCACCTTGGCGGATGTGAGTGTCTCATTTCTTGTAAAGATTTCTAAGTTGGCTCCTGTTACTGGATTAGAATCCACACCTTTTAACTCTTCAACTTGGGTAACCTTGGTGCCAGAATCTCCCCTGGGCCTGGGTAGGTGGTTTCTTTGGCCCCTCAGGAGATACTTGATGAGGGCCCTGATTTTCAGACATTGTTTATCGTCTGTCGCTGTCAGCACTCAACTTATTCCTCTTCCGCTCTGCGTGGCGAATGGGCTGTAAACCTCAGAATGTTGACACTATTTCCCAATTAGTCACAGATTCCCAAATAATGCAGAGGGTAAAATAATGGAAGAGGCAGGGTGAGTCAAATTACCGAAAACTCTGCTAAATAGGCTCATTATTTGCAACTCAAATTAACTTTGCCACAGACCACTAATGCCAGGTTAGTTAGCAACGTAGAGATTCTTCTAGCTGGTCTCCACTCAGTTATTCTGATTGAGAAGAAATACAGGAGAAGCAGGATAAACAAGAAATAGAAGATAATAGCAAACCATCTATGCCCTTATTTATCATTATAAATGCAACTATGGCCTTTCTTCTCCAAACTGAGAAAACTGTGTTATGAAGGAACTAAATCATATTTTGGATCTCTAGAGCCAACCAACCAAAGGCCAGGTTTCCAGGAATAGCATTAACTGGAGAAAGATCAAGTTGAGGGGACCAGTGTTTATTGGAAACCTATTTCATATTAGTCATTTTTATGTGTCTTATTCTGGATGTACTTTAATCTCCCTAGCTGCCTGGTAAGGAGGAGTTTAGAAGCTGCACTTCACGGATGAGGAAGGGGAGCTTGGAGAAGCTAACTAAAACATTCAAAGTTTCCCTGCCTGGAAATTTGCTGAGAGAGTAGATTTCAGATGCACTCAGGACACACACACAAAACAACTATTTGAAGATATGGATATGTTAATTAGTTTGACTAGTAATCATTTCACTATGATGTCAAAACATCATGTTGTACATCTTAAATATATACAATTTTGAGTAAACAAATAATATAATCATTTCGTTTTAAAAAGGAGTTAGAAATCAAGCTTAGCTTAGCCTGAAGACACAGTCAATCCATTCCAACACACACACACACACACACACACACACACTGTGGTTTAATTCATTCAATGCATGTTGTTGACTTGTAAGCTCCTACTATGTGCCAAGCACTCATCAAGCCCTGAGGATACAGCTCTAACAAATCCCTGCTTTCATGAAGCCTCTATTCCAGTGGTAGAGGCCAATATTAATCCAATAATCACAGAAATATAATGAAAAGTTTCAGGTTTCTGATCTGACATGTAAAGAACTTGGAAGTCTTAACTCTTATCCTCAAAATGACAAAAAAAGACTAAACCAAATGAGAATCAGAAACTATTCTTAGATCCAACAGACGATCAAGCTAGCAGGGCAAACCACCACCCCAGACACTGAGGAGACAGGTGCAAACAGAGAATCCCAGCTTTTTGGGAACACAAGTTGCTGCACAGCCTGGTAGGAACACCTGAAATTGTAACAGACAAGCTGTTGGAGACCAAGCCATGTGCCAGCTTGAGAGACAACATCCTGAGGGCACCCCCTGCCCCCGCACTTCTGCGAGTTTTATCTTCAGGAGAAGGGACATACTCAGTTCCAGTCCCCTCTAGCTTTCCTGTCTCACCTACAGAGAAGAAGGAAGCTGAGAAGTGAAAGTCACAGCCCAAGGACACAGGCTCACTGTGGGACCGGGACCTAATCATAGGACTACAGAACACTTCCCCTTCTTCTATACCTATCACCCCATCAAGAGACTTTCTGTATAATTACAGGAGATTACTACTGACATATATTAAAAGTACATAAAATCACATATAAACTGTCTCTGAAATACAGCCCAAATCCAGCCACCCCCTTCCTCTCCTTTCCCATGGATATGACTTTAGTGCAGATTCTTATCTCTTCTGTAAACTAGTAAACTATCTTCCTAATAGGTATTCCTTGTTTATTCTCTAAATTAACTCTACAGAAATCCCTCTGTATATCGGATCTGGTCACTGCACATGGTTTGTGCTGTGTCTGGCAGAGTGGGGATGAGGAAGGAATGCAGCCAAATGACTGAGCATAGGATTCTTTGACTCAAATGCCGTGGTTCAGATCCTAGCCCCATGGAATGGTTCCTGGCCCATCTAGGGTGAGATTCCCCACCACTGCAATAGAAACATGATAGCGCTAATGTACCATCTTCAACCACCATTTTTGTTCCCTTATTAATTGCCTCCTGCATGTCAGGCTCTGTTTCGGGTACTGGGTTAAGATGATGACTCTTTAAGACAACCAAACCATCTGAAATATTCTAGGAAAATATAGAGGGAATGAACTTGTCACTCATAGAAGGAGAAATAAGGAGACACAATCCTCTATAGGAGGCAGGAGAGTGAGAGCCTGGTGGATCCACACGTTAGAGCAAAGCTTCTGCTGCATCTTCACACCAACCCCTATGAAGTAAGGTCCTTCAGAATCCATCTGGTCTCCACAGCTCAATGACTGTCCAGGGTCAGACTATCCTGGATCAGGTCTAGGGGTTGCAAATTACAAATTCTGGATGTGGGCAAATCAATTAGACCTCCATGAACCTTGCTGTTTCCTGTCTTAAATGCAGATAACAATGATATTAACCACATGTGATGCTCATGAGAATGAAATGAGTGTTGTATTTCAAGAGCATAGTTCCTGGTGTATGCTGAGAGCTCAGTATATGGATTATCATTATTGGAGCTCAGAGTCAACAGAAACCGCTGGCCAGAACAAGGAAATCTTGGGAAGTTCCAACTGCGTGGTTGACAGTAGACACTGATGGTTGGAGGCTCACTCAGCTCCCTTCGGCACTCACTTTTCCTGCACCAGTGACGTCCTTTGGCACATGCCTGTGACTTCTTAACTCTGACTGGGAGAGGGTAGAGGTGCTGGGGAGTTAGTGCTTCTGTAAGTAGATCTCAGCCAATGAAGGACAAGACTTCTTGGATAAATACTATCTCAGTCGCCCAGCAGGGCAACACTGAGGAATGGTCCATGCTATTGCTTAGAGGACCCCAGTGGGATTGAGCCCAGCTACACATGGTCACCTGCTCATCAATGCCCCTGGACTGACTTCCTTCTTTCCCCATCTTACTTCCTAGCTCTCCACCTGTGTTTCCTGGTCACCTCCCAAAGAAACCACTTAAATTCAACTCTTTGTCTCAGGATGATCTTCAGAACCTAACCCCAAACATGCTTAGCGATGGCAAGATTCTAAAAATAATGTGAGGGGCATTCTAGTTGGGGTGGGGAAGAATTTGAGGCTGAGAAATATAAAAGTGACTGGGGTGATATATTACTTAGCTACTAATTTGTATTTTACTCTCCTGTTTGGGACTGAATATTTGTGTCTCTCTGAACTTCATATGTTGAGATTCTAACCTCCAACGTGATGGTATTAAGAGATGGGGTACTTTGGGAGGTGATTAGGTCACAAGGGTAGAGCTCTTCATGAATGAATTAGTGCCCTTATAAAGGAGACCCCAGAGAGCCCTCTCATTTCTTCCACCATGTGAGGATACAAGAAGATGGGCATCTATTAGCCAGGAAGTGGGTTCTCACCAGACACCAAATCAGCTAGAGCCTTGATCCTGGACTTCCCAGCCTCCAGAACTGTGAGAAATAAAAGTTCCTTGTTTAAGCCTTCTGGTTTATGATATTTTCATTATAGTAGACTGAATGGATTAAGATATCTCCCTATATTTGTCTTCTCTGGCATTCTGAGCAGATAGCCAGGTCTTGTTCTCCTTTAACTTATAAAGGGTTATATAGCAAGATATAGGCAGAAATTTATTGCAAACAACCCCTCATCTTGGCCCTTATTCTCCAAAGGGCTCGCTAAGCTTTTTTTTTTTTAGATTTTTTTTTTATTTATTTGACAGAGAGAGAGAGAGATCACAAGTAGGCAGAGAGGCAGCAGAGAAAGCTGAGGAAGCAGGCTCCCTGCTGAGCAGAGAGCCGGATGCGGGGCTTGATCCCAGGACCTGAGCTGAAGGCAGAGGCTTAACCCACTGAGCCACCCAGGCACCCCTCGCTAAGCTCTTTAGGGGAAAGACAGAGGAGGGGAAGGAACCAAGGTTGACTGAGATTTCCTTCAAGGCTGAGAAGGTGACATGTGTAGGCAGATGGTAGATGTGTCAGACTATGAAGTCAGAGGGATTCAGGGATCAGCAAGACTTTGAAAAGAAAATCTGTGAAATGTACCAAGGCAGTCTGGACCTGAAACACAAGGATTTCTATGCACCCCCTGGGCCAGACACCACATGGATTCCTTGCTTTAAGGACTTTGTAAGTTGAAACAACTGGGATATCAGCAGCAATCCTAATCAGGTATTTTTTGAGCACCAACTAAGCTTCCAGAATTCTTTTGAAACTTTTAAAAGAGAATGGGATACTAATAATGGAAAGTTTTTTTTTTCCCCACCAGTCCTGTGAATGAATAGAGGCTTAGAAGGATTTAATAAGGAAAAGTAAATAAATGTGATATTATTTAGACATGAGTTCATTTAGTAAGATACTCATGAGCCATCTGTGAACATGCTGAGTCAGACCAATGCATAGATTCTTCTGGATGAAGGAGAGGGTATCAAGCAGCATGGAGAAAGGAAGGGAGGGGTTGTGTTTCAACAGATAGAATGGAACACTGGTGTGCCAAAGTCCATTCTCAGCATAAAACTGGCCCTGGTGAGATCAGCCCCACATTTTAGCTGTTCTCTTGGCTATATCCTCAGACCATTGCCCACAGTCTGGACTTCATATTGGGTACATGGATGAAGCCATTCTGAAGACTGGATGGTCCACCTGGATCAAGTTCAATTTTCATGGATGGGCATAGCTCTCCAATTAAAGACTTGTGTAGGGTTTCTAGACTTTCAAGGAGCAAGGCTGAGTTAGTAGAGGAGAAGGAAGCCACACCCCCCCTTGAAAATGCATGCTGAATTATTTGCCAGCAGCATTTGACTTTGATGATCAGAACTCAAAATGCTAAATGTGGTGAGTGAATCAGCTAACTATAGAAGCTGCCGTCTTTAGGACCACTCCCATAACCCTCAAATTCAGCATGTGTCTGACTGATGGCTACTCTGACATTTCTGCCATTCACTGAAGATCCATGTTAGATGTAGGATAGGATTAGTGGTGAGAAGAAGCTCATAAGCTGTAGTCAAAGCCTTGAGACCAAGTCCTGCTAGTCCTGCCTCCTATTATCTTCATAGTTAATAATATGCATACCCAGTAAAATGTTTGTGAGAATTGAATGAAATGTGGCAGGTGCAGACAATTTATTAACTGTTAAGGATTGATACTGGCTGATAATATACCTTTTACAAATGGCATTGATGATGATCATTTAACTTCTTCAAACAAAGTCAATAAAATAATACTAATATTCACACAATGCTTACTACAGGCAGTAAATATATTATGTTCTGAAACTTTTACATATTTTAACTCATTTTATCCCCACATGAACCTTACATGATAGGTACTGTTATTGTCCCCAGGTTACAGAAAAGGAAACTGAGACACGTAGGACTTAAGTGACTCACCCAGGGTCACACAACTTGTAAGCAGTGGAAGTAGAATTTAAATCAGAGTGTCTGGGGCACCTGGGCTCAGATGGTTAAGAGTCTGCCTTCAGCTCAGGTCATGATCCCAGGGTCCTGGGATCAAGCCCCACATCAGGCTCCCTGCTCAGCTGGGAGCCTTCTGTTCCCTCTCCCTCTACTGCTCCCTCAGCTTGTGCTCTCTTGCTCTCTCTATCAAATAAATAAAATTTAAAATAAAAATTAAAATAAAATAAATCAGAGTGTCTGGTCTTAGAGTTCTTCATTTTACCAGCTGGCTATACTGGATTTCTGAATTTTTGTCTCTAAGTGTTTTCCCATATTACTGTGCTTTTCATTCCTTCTTGATGTGTTCAATTAATTTGTGTAGTCATTCTCCCCAAGACCATATATCACAAGTGTCATGGTGCACAGGACAAGCCTAGGCCCAGCATGCACAGTGTAATTGAAGATGAACTATACATACTTTCTCGAATGGTTTCCAGACCCCTCAGAGGTACAAAAGGATTCAATCTAAACAAACACAATCTTATATATGTGCGACAGTTAATTTTATGCATCAGCGTGCCTGGGCCTTGGTGCTTAGATGTTTGGACAAACATTCTAGATGTATCTGTGAAGGTTGGTCTTAGATGACATTAATATTTAAATTTGTGGACTTTGAATAAAGCGTAATACCTTCCATAATATAGGTGAGCCTCATCTAATCGTTGAAGGTCTTACTGAATAAAAGACTGACTTTCCCTGAGAAAAAATAATTCTGCCAGTAGATGATCTATGAACTCAAACCATAACTCTTCCCTGGGTCTCCATACTGCCGGCCTGCTCTGTACATTTTGGACTTACCACACCTCTGCAATCACATGAACCTTAAAGTCTCTCCATAGATAGATCGATGGATGGATAGGTGGATGGATGGATAGATAGATACATAGATAGTAGATAGATACAGAGATACTGAGATACTGAGGCATAAGATAAATAGAGATATTTATCCCAATGGTTCCCTATCTCAGGAATAGCTTCAAAATGGGAATGCTCATGAAGTGGTCCCTTTACCTGCAGGTGCAATGCAGATAATAGGAGGAAAATGATAAAGCTTGTGGGGTAGAAATGATTTGAAGGAAATGTCAGACCTTTAACACCAAATAGACTGTCAATTACAGTAAAACAGTTGCCCTTCCCCCTGCGAACATCAGCACCCTAAAGATGTCCAGAAGTCGAGTTCCCACAACTGCCAACTGCATCCTGTTGGAATTCTGGTATGAACTAACAGGATCGATGTGAGGGGCACTGCAACCAAGCATGTGCCAATAGGGAAGTGGACCATTTCTAGTAAGCCAAGAAACATTTATCGAACTCTTCTTTCTTCCTGATGGTGCTCCTGGGAGTTTTCTCAGCCCCAGACCTCATCCTGGACACAGTGCAGAATGACAAAGAAACATGGCAACAGGCACAGGACAACTTTAGAAGGGGCGGGGGTGGTGAACACCACAGCAGAGTATGGGAAAGCTTCTCCAGAATTTAGCAGTAGGTGACCTTAAAGGAGGCAGAGCCACTTACCTGGAGGTTAGGACAACCTTGATTGCAGGAGCTTGAAAAAAAAAAAATAGGAGGTGAGAAAGTGCAGAAAATAAAAGGAACAAATAGTAAGAAAATGGAGAAAATAGGACTCAGTCTTTCCATAAGCTTTAGCGTAAGAAAAATGTAGAGTTAAGTCTCTGTGATTCACACTCTTCTCCCTTCCCTCTCCCTTCCCTTCCCTTTTCTTCTTCCCCCTTCCCTTCCCTCCCTCCCTCTCCCTCCCCCTCCCCTCCACTCCCCTTCCCACCTCTTTCCTTCCCTTTCCGTTAGTATTGGATATGGAGGGGGTCCTTGAGCAGGCTTACATTCTGAGATGGCACAGAGACTTACAGGGATAATTGATGACAGAGTCTTTAAGGAGGTTGGAGATGACAGATTTCAAACAGACCCGGGACAGTTGTGTGCCAAGCTCTTTGCTTGCACTGGGAGTCCTGACCATCCACATCACATCTGGCTCTTCTTGTCAGCCAGTTGTCAAATGTCAGGAAAAATCAAAAAGCACCTGGAGCAGGTGGTATCTGTGCTCCCCCCACATCCCCTTGAATTCTTTATACATTTCTGTATTCGCTGTTTGTGAATTTGCTTGTTTGCTTATTTATTTCATGTATCCTAGGTTTCTCAAGTTTTCTTTGGCTCCTCATACAAATAACTATGGCTTTTCCTGGGGGAACTTCCCTCAGGCTACCTGCAGGCACAGGTAACAGGAAATATCTGGGAATATATTCCTCCCAGGTAGCCTTTGACCACTAACAGACAGATACAGGGGTGCAGGTAAGCCTGATACAGGTAAGCCCAATTCTCTTGTTCTGGTAGCAACAACTCACAGTAGTTTTCCAATTAAGAATTTCCTTCTGGGAAAGGTGGTAGCCAATCCTCTGGGATGTGTTGCTTAAGTTCTTGGTCTTGTTTGGCTTCCTCCTCTTCCCTTCCCTGCTTCCTCCACTCCCTATAGGTCTGTGTCATGACACTATCTCTACTACATAGCTTGCAAATAAATCCTCCTTCAGAACTGACTTTTGGAGACCCCCACTTAAAACAGATATTTGTCTAACTCAATAAGAGGAGTTAAGAAAGAATATTCTAGGCAGAGTAATTAGCAGAATCAAGAGCCAGGGATGGGAAAAAGAAGCCAAAAGACCATTTTATCCAGGCTTGGGGGTGGAGACAGGGTGAACATCAATCCTTTTGGAGAAGACAGAGATAACAGTGGATAAATCAAAGTTTCAATGTTGTTCTTGTCTTTTCCTTTAGAGATTAGAGTGTGGAAAGCAGGATTGGATTTGGGTAGATAGGTTAGCCGAATTTCTTTTGGTTTATCTCTATACTAGAGCACCATAGGACAAATCTGGCTGTTATCCCAGAGCTGTTTGCTGGGCACCTGCTCAGTGCCCCCAGTGTGCCATGCTCTATCCCTAGAGCAAATATACACTTGTGCTCCCCAGGAACTCACACACTATAGGAAGGTAAGAGAGAGCAGAGTTTGGTAAGAGCCCAGGGGTGTGGAATTCAGAGGAGGGGGAACCAACTGCCTAAGGGCTTGAAGAAATTTCTCTCCCCGCTGAGGGGTGGCATGAGTGTTGGGTCTCCAGTGCGCATTTCAGATGAAATGCAGAGTAAAGGGGTTAGGAGAGACAAGCAGGAAGGCATCCAGAACAGAGAAGTCAGTTCAAGGCTAGGCAAGAGCACAGCACGTCTGTTCAGAGAAGAAGAAGTGAGTCCAGAATGACTCCAAGCACTCTGAGTGCAGGCAAGTGATAGTCAAAGAAACACAGGGTTATACATTTATCCAGCCTCATGCACTTGAATGTTAAGCAGTAGGACATGGTGAGCCAGTGGATCTTTATAACAGTCATGGGAGGAGAAGTTCTTTGTCTTAAGCAGGTGATGGACAACGTGGCAACCAAGGTCATGGCCCGTGACCCGCAGCACAGGCCAGCTTCCTCCTTGCAGTCCAGCATCCAGGCTGGGGACCCAGAGTAGTAGGTACCTACTTCTGATGAAAGGAAATCTGTATTTTTGTATGCTTGCATTTCTAGGCAACCATGCCAGCTATGTCCCCTGAAGGCATTCATGTACAGTTTGTTTTTAAGTCTTTTAATTTGGTAAATTGCCCTCTGAGACTGACATGTATACTCAAGCAGTGTCTTTCTTTTTTTGCTATTACTCTGCTATTTCTTTTGAGTAACGGTCTTGCAGCGCTAATAATTAGCATACAATTAAATACAAAAGTAATCAACCCAGGATGATGCCTCCTATAATTTGCTGCAATCTTGCCTGAGCCCAGAATCCCTTTTACTGTTTGATAACTCAAGCCTGCATAGCAAAACATTCAATTATGAGCAGCCCCACTATTGAAGGAGTACCTGGACGCAATGCAAAATCAAACAAATCAGGGCTGTCTTGTTTTCTTTGCAGCCTACAGAGATGCGGCCTCAGCAGGTAGAAAAATACACACCTGACCCTAGGTCCCATTAAATGGTTAACAAAGACAGTGTGGCCAAGAAACCTTGGAAATAAAAGAAGGAAGCTTTTGGTCATGGCTTTCTTTCCTTTGCTGTCAAAACATTTGCTTAGGAGAGAAATGCTATATATCCGGACCAGGTTAGTGCACCAAATACAGTTGCAAGGGCAACACTGATCATTTGGTAAAAAAGGCAGCCAGGAGCTGTTCCTTGAAGTTTGTTCTGTGTCAGGCACTTTATCAATAGTGATGCTAATTTTCACAATAATCCTGCCAATAGGTCTATAATCCTCATTATGCATCTGAGAAACAAATACTCTGGGAAGTTCAGTAGAAACTTACTCTGGTGAATGGGTTTTGGAGGAGAGGGACATTTTAGGCTTTCCTAGGGGAAAGTAAATATGGAGTAGGGAAAGACATATTCAGTATTACAACAGGATATGATATTTTGCAAGCTGAAAAAAAACTGTTACAACACAAACAGAAATTAAAAACAAAAACAAAACAAAAAACAAACAAATGAAAAACAACTGAGCCTAATATGCTCAATCTACAGGGCTATCAGTAGATAGGTCCTGTTTTCCTTGGGTCAGCATTTCCTGAGGTGCAGAGGGCCCCTTTGCATAACTCCAGCCCCAGGAGAGGTTTCAGAATCTGTTGAGGTCCCCATGATGTTCAAGTTTATCAAAATGGTACATGGATTGCAAAACACAGAAACACTAAAGGCACCACACATTCTAGCACAAGGTTACAACAGCAGGGATGCATCCATCAATAATACATTCATCAATAATTTAACACTCATCAATTAAATCTAGATCAGCTTACTCTTTGTGGCACTATCCTATGTGCTTGGCATTGTACTCAATGCTGAAATACGATGGTGCACAGAAATTAGGGCCCTGCAATAATTATCTCCCATTGGGGAACAGATAATAAGTAATAAATGGCAATAATAGGGAATAGATACTATAAAGAAAAGCAAAAAGCAAGGAAGGGAGATAAAAATAAAGGGGGTGATGAAGGCAGGGGTTCCTTAGGGTAGATGATTAGATTGACATAAGATGGTTATGGTGGATGCTTGAAGAAGGGATGCTTGAGCCAAGACCTAAGTGAAGCCACAGAGTAGCTCTGCAGAGAAGAGCTTGGGGAAGGAGATGTACCAGCATGGCCCAGGAAGAGCAAGGAGGCCAGTATGGCTTCTGGTCACAGAAGGAGGCAGTAGGAATGAGATGATGCAGGGTCCCACAGACCATAGCGAGGACTTCGAAAATAAACGCATATATGAATAATAGTGATAGCAAGCACGTAAATGCCAGACAATGCTCTTAGCACTCTCTGTGGAACGCCTTGTGTTCTCTCAACAAGCTGGAATGAAGGTTGGAGAATCAGAATTGGCTCAAGCTTGTAGAGCTTGTAAATAAGGAACCTGGATTCGAAGGTACGCAGTGGGGCTCCCTCATCTGTTCTTGTCCCTTTTGCAGTGCAATGCCATTACAAATAATGTTTATGGTAACAAAACTGGATCCCTGGGAATTGAGTGATGGAGGAGCTACTTTGCTCTGCAGGGCTGAAGGCTCTGTATGTGTACTTTGTCCATCTACATGCCCTTCAGGCTGCTAAGAGATTAATTTACTAATCGCTGCACTGGTGCAAATCAATAATGGCACTTTACAGAAGTGCAATGTTGAAAGTTTAGGCTATTGAGTCATATTAATTCAACAAGTCCCTAATGGAGGAGGTGGGGATCCGTTGTGAGTCAGACCCAGTTTCCCAGCAGGGCTTGGTACTCATCCCAGTGAGACCCGATCACCATTGTTAGAAATACCGACACACTGTAAGAGCACATACCCTTGCCAACTGCTTCCTCTACAGACCAGAATGAAATAAGTACAGGCAAATACTAGAGGAAAAAGCACACTCAGAAAGATCCACTTAAGGGGACTTGAATTTTAGTCCTGCCTCTACCACCAACTTGCTGTCATTTCCGAGAAGCTATGTCATCTTCCTACATTCCCGTTTTCTCTCCCACCAGATGGAGATAAGATCTTCCTCAAAGGATTTGGGGAAGGAATAAAGGGCACTACATGACCATCACTCCTTTGGCCCAGGTGCTGAAAGGTAACATTCTCACCATTCTAAGGGACAGTGTAGGACAGGACAGACATATGAATGGAGACTGATTCTCAGGGCCTGGATTTGAGAAGTATTGTTTATGATACAATGGGCAGGAGGTTAATTGTAGGAGAAGTTATAGGTTTGCAATCAGAAATCCTAACATGAGCATCAACCCAAAATGGCACAGACCAGACCACAACTGGGGTGGGAACCAGTATGGGAGCATAAAGGAGGGCCAAGCGTGTGGAATGAAAGCAGGCAGACACAGATGCTGGGACACAGGTCTGTTCACAAAGCAACTGTTCATTTGGTGGGTGGAGGGTGCACATGGCAGAGTTCACTGGGCTGAGTCAAAGCATAGATGCATCTCTGACTGAGAAACTTACACTGATTCATTTGTGTCTGCCTTTTTCACTTTCTTTTCCTTCATTTATTCAATGAAAGTTGAGTGTCTTGCCTGTACTAATGTTGTTCTGGCTACTGAGATAGAGCAAAGAACAAAACAAGCCTGGTCCCTATTGTCATTGACCTTCTATGATCCCGAAGGAATAATGATAGGCACATGAATAAAGAAATTTAAAAAATATTGTGATAATAAGTAACATGAAAATAAAATAGGACAATTGTTTGGTGACCGACCGAGAGTGACTTTAGACAATAGGGTCATAGAGAAAGACTTTTTTCTTCCCAGATTTTATTTTATTTATAGACTTAGAAAGAACAGAACACAAGTATAAGCACTCATGTAGGTGATCAAACTTCAGATTTGCATCATGCTTGTTTTTCCTTTGCTGAACCATTAGACCTCATGACACTCGATTGGTAAATCAGTGTATTTGACGTTAAGAGCAAAGTGTTCCTATGCATACCAGTATCACTGTCAGTACCAAGTTAACACTGACATGATAACATCAGATAGTAAAGAGGCTTTGCACACCTAATGATTGGTGGATCAGGATTTTGCAATTGAGGCTATTGTTAGAAGCTTATATAATAAAAGAAAAAATAAATTACCCAAAAATTTATATTGATGAAATTAAAAATATAGTAAAATTGAGTAAAACTGTGGGGTTTTTTTTAACTACAGACCTACTAATGAGAATAATGGAATTTTTTAGGGGGGAGGGATAACATTTCATTTATTGGGAATTCAGTTCATGTCCCCTCTAATCAGGTCAATTGTAGATATTCATTTGTTAATATTGATCTGTAATACCCTTTTATGTATTTCATCTCAAAAATTTTTAACAGTTCAGTACAGCCAAATGTTGATATCAATCTATGAGCATATGATTGTGTATTCACCATTTAGAGTTCCTTACAGAATTTTATTAGATTCTTTTCTACATGTTCCTTTTAACGTGCATTACATTACAGATTAATCACATTCAATTGAAGATTAGATGGAGGCTCCTCAATTGTACATTTAAATAGGGTTTTAAATATAGAAATTTTCTTTACACTTCCAGTGAAAAACACTGCTTAAACTACAGTGAGAACTCATAAAAATCTATCTGTTGTGCATTTATGTGGGAATGGAGATCCTGCTTCTTGTTTTAATTTTGATAGCAGGGAGGTTATAAGGCAGGTTAACATGACGTGATTCAAACAACATTAGTTGTCATTGAAATTACTTTACCACAGTCTATATTCTGTATTTTACTCTTTCACCTAGTAATTTCCTGTGGAACTCCTTACACAATATTATCAAAACTTAAGGAGAATTTAATTTCTAAATCCACTCAATATTATGTAATAGTGGTTGAGGGCAGATTTTCTTGTCCAGGAAGATTTCAATTTTGGTCCTTATCTTGAATACTTATAATAAAACTTTAACCCAATGAACAGCCACGTTCATCCTTTATTACTACTGAAAAAAAAATCACAGAACTAATGATGGTGAAGTCCTTGAGAGCAAATGAAATACAATCTTGACATTATTAGTTTGATGACATATGATAAGTTCAACTATTTTGTACAAAGTACCTCCTGATGGCTAATATAAGGAGTAACCCACAGGCTTCTAATACCTTAAATTTCCACTAGCTTTGGAAATCTATGCAAGTAAATTTGTGTCTATTTCACATGTACTTTTGTCACCATCAGGGGTAGCAAATTTAGCAGATTTCACTTCAGCTTGTTCTGAATTTGTGTTTTCTCCATTTCTCCGAAAATGTTCTCCTCAGCAGCTCATCCGCACAGACTACTATGACTGTGGTTAATTCTCTGGCACATGAACGTGGCACTGACTCCTCAAATAAACAACTACTGGTCAGTCTGGTAACATTGATAGACTTAATGTCTATATACTCATCAAAAGCCCAGGAAAACACCTGCAAGCATTCAGCTACCTGCTCGTTGACATCCCTTAGAAAGTTTTCAAGTCTCATTGGGGAGGGTTTGTGCTTTGGTGAATGCTGTGAAAGATGTAAGCCTGATGATTCACAGACCTGTACCCCTTGGGCAAATAATAAAAATAAAATTAAAAAAAAAAAAAAAAAAAAAAAAAAAAAAAAAAGAAAGTTTTCAAGTCTCTCAACTTTTCCCGTGAATGGCCCATGGCCTGAAGTTTATTTTCTCTGGATACATGTCTTTAGGAGCTGACTTCAAACACAATTTAATTAATTTGTAATTGGTAAATGTGTTTGTTGCTTAGCTAACAAATGTGCCACTCAAAAATTTATATATATTTTTTTAAAATTATTTATTTATTTGAGAGAGAGAAGGAGAGAGAGAGTCCTAGGATTGAGTCCCCTGTTAGGCGGGGAGCCTGCTTCTCCCTCTGACCCTCCCCCCGTGATGCTCTCTCTCTCTCATGACCTGAGCTGAAGGCAGTCGCTTAACCAACTGAGCCAATTTTCACCAAAATTTAGATTTGTTAAAACCTCATTTTCATTTATTATTTTTGTGAAGAACGTTTTGCTTTGATGGAATCCTCAGTTTCAAATGTTCAGATTTTTCTGATTATGGCTTTCCTGTGAGTTAGAAATATTATGAGTGTTTGGTCAGATAATGTCAATGTTTATTGTATTCTTTTAGCCTAGGTATACTGTCATTACATAAGAAACACAATGTTTTGATATCTAACCTGATACTAAAATAATCCACACTCCACTAGGGTTTAAAAGTCCATTTTTTTCTCTTCTTTTCTTATTTCAGCAAGAGGAGTATGCACTGGGAATTAACAAATAGTTTGGTGATACGCACGGGACTCGAAACCTTGTCACGGCAGTTGACTGTGTACCAAGCAGGAGGGTGAAGCAATGGGAACATCACACACAGTCTCTGTCACGACTACATTACCTGTTCTGTGGTATGGAAGCAGTCACAGGTAACGCAAAAATACGTGAACTTGGCTATGTCCCAAAAAACCACTGATGGACATCGGAGCTTGAATTTCATATAATTTTCATGTATAACAAAATAGTATCATTATTTGGATTTTTTCAATCATAAAAATATGTAAAAATTATTCTTAGGTTATAGGCCATTACAAAATGGAATAAAAGAAACAGGCGGCAAGTTGGATTTGACTCACGGGTTTGTCAAGCTCTGATCTAGAGCTGTCCCTCTGCCTGTACTGACTTTCCTCTCCCCTCCACTCCCCTCCTCTTCCCTCCCTTCTTTTGCCTTGTTTGGGATGTCTTATATTTTTTTCCTTTTTTCTTTTGAAACAATCTCAAACTAACAAACATTGTTACAGTATAACTTTTTCCCTTGAGCTATTTTATAAGAAGTCGTTGGCATGGTGGTCTATCATGGCTAAATTCTTTATCCTGCCCAGAAGGACAGTCTCCACAGAGCCACAGCACAAACATTCAAATCAGGAAATTAACACTGATACATTACCACCATCTAAACTTCACACACTACACAAATGTCCCCAACTGCTCTTTATAAAAGGATCCAGGTCATAATCAGGAGTTGCAGTCAATTGTCATTTCTTATTAGTTTCCATCAATTGATGAGAGTTTCTCAGTCTTTGTTTGAATTTCTTAATGTTGACATTTTTGAAGGTTACAGATGAGCTATTTTGTAGGATGTCCTTCAATTTGGTTTGGTTTGAAACTTATTATGATTTGGATTATGCATTTTTTGGCAAGACTATCATAGAATCAATAGTATGATTTTCTCATTGCATCCTTTCAAGTGACACAACTTTAATTTTTCCCATTATTAATTATGTAATTTTGATTTTCTGATTAAGTCAGTCTCTGATGTGCTTCTCCATTGTAAAACCACCTTTTCCCCCTTGAAATTAACAAGCCGTATTGTGGAGGTTTATTTTGAAACTATTCCATTTCTATCAAGCTTTTATTTTTAATTTATTTATCATGTGTATTTTCTTATAGGTATGCACTCATAGTTTCACAGTTTATTCAATAAGTTATATTTCTTTACTATCATTATTGTTTTCATGCTCAGGATCTTCTAGATTTGGCCAATGGGATCCCCACCTAGCTGTCTTCTATGTCCTTTGACATGCCCTTATCATTGTCCAAACACTTTCTTATTTTATCATATACCAAGATATTTCATATTATACTTTCTCTGGCCCAGCCTTGAAATCAGATATTTTCCAATAACCATTGGCTCCTTTCTTTGGAAAATGGTATATAGAACCCAAGATCTGTGTGTTGGGCATGAAGGCCCATATGCAATGGACATAAACCTTTTTTCTGTTTATCTGTCTATATTTAAAAGCATGAGTTCAGTACAAAAACTCCAATTAAGTACCACAGGGTTTGAATTTAGCTTTCTTTCTTTCTTTCTTTCTTTCTTTCTTTCTTTCTTTCTTTCTTTTCTTTCTTTCCTTGTTTACAGTTCTCTTCTCCAATAGGAAGAAAACTGTTTCCCATTATCCATAATACATGTGCTCATCAGATCAGAATTCCTGAGTGTGGCTGTTAATGGGACCACCATCCTTCCACTGCACAGGGCTCATCCAATTTTCAAAACTTCACCGGGTACCTATTGCATTTCATTCAATGTACTGCATGTTTGGGAAGCAATGGCTAACAAAGGCATCAATATGCTACCAGGAAATCCTGGTAAGAGTAATCACACAAGTGAATACATTGTTGAAACTGGAAAATGTGTTCGGAAGTTGTGAGGATTGTGGTGCCATCAGACCTACAAGCTTTCAATAATGGCACCTGAACTGGGCTCTGAGGCCAGGTATCCTGAAAAATGGGGTTTCTAGTGAGAGCTGAAGAAAGTCTGGCTGGATTTTTGGAGATCAGGGAACAGTTGGAGTGAGACATGTCTGTAATAAAGCGGCACCCAGATAGTATCAGGCTTTTTGGTCATAATGAGGGGTTGGTAGGCAGGTGTCAGATGGTGAGGCCATAATCAAATTTGCATTTCCAAAAGATCCCCCTAGTTATAAGCCATGAGTAGGCTCTGTATGAAGGGAGACCAGTTAGGAAGCAGTTGCAATAACCTGGATAAAAAGATGAAGGAAGTCTGGACTATGGGACAAGTGTAAGCACTCAGTAAAGATTTGTTGCATGCAAGTTGAACAGACTCATCATTTCCTTCCTGATAACACCCGTTTCCTTCTAGCAAACTTTTTTTTTATTGTGTTATGCTAGTCACCATACAGTACCTCATTAGTTTTTGATATTAGCCAAAATGTGGAAAGAGCCAAGATGCCCTTCGACAGACGAATGGATAAGGAAGACGTGGTCCATATACACAATGGAATATTACTCAGCCATCAGAAAAGATGAATACCCAACTTTTGCATCAACTTGGATGGGACTAGCAAACTTTGATGCATGTTGACATGCATGTTGACATCATGATGACAGAGAACAGTAACGATCTCTGAAAAGCACCTTTTTAATTTGGCATTCAGCGATGCACTGATACTAGCAATGGGAAAACAGCCCATGGACATATGGAGGCTACAAGGCTGGCCCATAAATGTGTGTATATGTATATATATATATATATATTTGGATCACTTTTTACATGGATAATCATGCAGGTATAGATAAAGGATTGCTCACATGCTACCATATTGCTAATGTTGAGAATTGAGGGATGCTCTGAGCTAATACGATTATATTTAAAATGTACAGTTTAACTTCCAATACTAGAATCCAGCACACCTAAAATCGACTTGGTGAAGAAGCACAATAAAACATCAATATGATACTAACACGCCCATTATGGACAGGCATTTTCTTAATGATAGATATAATAATTAAACTGAATAATAAAATAAAACAAGAAACGCATGTAGACTAAGGTCCATTTTGTGCTTATGTTAGGAATGTACAGTATGGCTGAGGAGTCAGTCAGACACTCAAGCTGACCCCAAACGTAACGGATGGTGTGGTGGCTGGCTTTTCGTGTTCTCGTATCCTCGCCATCACCCTGAAACTTGATAAAATGGAATAATTCCATGTTTGTTAGAATCAAGCGGTAATTAGGTCCGCTGTGAGAGACAGGTAAAATGCCTGGTGTGGTGAGGAGATTTTAAAGGCTACCAGTTGGTCATTGCAGGTGTGGGGAAAACTGAATGGGGAAATCCTGACAGGAGACAGGGAACAGGGGCAATTGAAGCTGGCCATTTCCCTGCTCACGGCCAGCAGATTTCTGAAAGCCAGCGCATGTACGCCTGTCACATGAAGCTGTTTTCAAACTCGGAGGAATGATTTGCTCTGCAGGGGCTGCATCCCGGGAACTTTTATGCACAGTATAAATGCCTTGTGCCTGAGGAAGCACCCTTCCTTCAAATGTGCTGGGTTTGTGAGGAAGGGGGGAAATTTATATACACATGTACTCAGAGGCAGTCGAGGAAGCAAGAGATAGAGAAGACGGAAGAAAGACACCACACTCATAAGCAGCCGCTGTGGTTTAAGTGTTTGCATTATTTCACTGAAATTTCTCAACAACCTCAAGAATTGAGTGCATTATATCCTCTTCCAAACAAAGACCCACGATTTAGAGAATTTAAATATTTGACCAGCTCACTCAACAGGAAGGCAAAATCAACTCCAATTTATCTGCCCCCAAGGCCTATGTTGCATTTCAACATATGCTGTTTCCACAGACATGTGGCAAAGACAATCTTGCTTTCTCTCCTTACATAGATCTCCATGGTTGGCATTTGAACATTAATTATCACTTAACTCAGGTTCACAAACCAGCTTTTGTTCCCAGGCAGGACCTTAGGGATTACTGTTTAATTCAGAGTGCTTTAGAAGTTCAAGACCCAGAACTGCGAAAGACCAATAAGCAAAGATTGAAGTGGGGGTTATTCCAGCTACAGGACAGAAAAGTAATTCAGAAAAGGACATCCAATGGCAAGTGTGTGTATCTCGCAGGACTCCCAGCCTTGTCCACATCTGCTTCCTTTTCTCAGGTAATGTCTATGTCCCTTGGTTGAGGAACTGGCCTGGATAACCTCAGAATTCCTCCCAAGGTTGCACATCCAGAAACCAGAACTTTCCTAAGAAAGGTATGGAGATCATTTTTTTTAAAAGATTTTATTTATTTATTTGACAGAGAGAGAGAGATTACAAGTAGACAGAGAGGCAGGCAGAGAGACAGGGAGAGGAGGAAGCAGGCTCCCTGCTGAGCAGAGAGCCCGATGCAGGCCTCGATCCCAGGATGCTGAGATCATGACCTGAGCCGAAAGCAGAGGCTTTAACCCACTGAGCCACCCAGGCGCCCTGGAGATCATTTTCTGGTATAGAATATTCCTTGCCAGCCTCTCCACTAATGCTGACCACACCTCCGTGTCTGTGTGGACCTGTGTATACACCAGACTTCGGGGTGAAGTAGTTTATTACTGAGAGGAAGTTTATTAAGCAGAGAACTTCATTTTAATGTTAGTGGCATGGTAATATTTATACTGATTGAAGATGGAAGGACGGGCCTTCAGTCACTTGTCCACCCTCCTCCCCTGAAGAGGTGGGTCCAGTGCTGGCTGCAGGCCAGGAGGTTACCTTGGACAGGCTCCTTTATTCCAATGCACTGCACTGCTTTGGACAAAGGGACTTTGATTCACACTAAGTGCCACTTATTTATTCTGAATTTCATTTTTCCTCCATCAGAGACTTTTGAGGGAAACTCATGTGGGAAGAGACTTTGAAGATCTGTATTCCCCCACTGTCCTGGCACGTAGGGTACCTAGTTCTCGTTTGATGGATGACCGAGCATCATCTTTGTTCTCCCAGAAGGCAGAGGCTGGCTCCACCTGCATGTCACTATATCCCAGTGCCTGGACAGGTGCCAAGAACACTATTGGTGCTAAACTATACCTGTTAAGTGGATGCATTAGTATACTTTCAGTAGATGGATTCCTGCCCAGTTTTTCTTTAAAAAAAAAAAAGCAGAAAGGAGGCTTTAAAATATGCTAAACACCCACAGTGTGCTAAACACTATGTTAAGTGCTTAACATACTTTATCTTGTAGTGATCAATGTGATCATTTTCACATGAGGAAAGGTACTCAGTGTAGTCAAGTAGTTTTTTCAGTCTCACACAGCTGGCAAATGACAGAGGTGGAACTTAAATGCACCTACACCTGACTCTGAAAGTGAAGGGTAGTTTCTGTTTAATTTTGTTTTTCCATTTTATCTTTTCAAATTCCTAAACTTTTTGAAATTCCCCAAAGTAGAAACATATAAGCAAGAAAATGTGGAAAGGAGCATATAACTCAATTTTGATGATACAAAGGCATAAACTAGGTCTATTGATATACATGAATGGAAAGAAATCATAAATACAGAGATTAGAAGTTCCAGGTAGTAAGAATTTGCAGTAGCTAGAAATCCAGATAAGACGATTTAAGTTTGTCCTGAAGGTTGGCTAGACTATCATTTGGAGGAAAAAGAGGCCAATACTGAATCCTGCCGAGAGTAGACACCATCTTTTGACCCATATCATGACACTCATATCAGAGTCTTAATTAATTTTTTGTGTGTACTGAGGAAACATGGAGTCAGTCAATCATTAATTCATTCAACATTTCTTGGACATGCCCTGAGTGAAAGACTCTGCACTGGACTCTGTAGATGCACAGTTATGCAAGCTGTGGGCCCTCCCTCTAAGACTTTTATAATGAAGTGGGGATGAGGTGATAAACAATCAGGAGTCCAGCTCTTGTCCTTAGATCATCCATATGTGACGGGGTACCTACCCTTGGAGATGCACACTTCTAGACTGGGTGGAAATCAGATGCCAAGAAAATAAAGATGCAAGACCAGTTTCCCCCACCATGCTAAGCCCATCAACATCAAAAACAAGAAAAAGTTTGATTGTGCTACTCTCCTAGGATACAGAGGGCAGTTTTAGAGACGATGAAGCTTCCTAACACCGTGGGGCCCCACAGTCCTTAGTCACACAACAGTTGGAATAACTCCCTCTGTGCTCTCAGGTACATGGGGCATCGGGAGATGAAAGCCAGGACTCATGAATAACAGTATCATGATAAATGTGGCCGGGTGAAAGTATGGATGTGGGCAGGTCAGATGGGATGCTGGAGTCAACCACCGGCATTAGAGGACCCGCCAGGAACCTGTGATGGCCTCCCCACAGACATAAGATTGGCTTTTCAATCACCTCCCACATTACCCATGAGACTTATTGATTTCCAAAGATGTAAAATATGTGGTGTTCCCAATTGTTGTGCTCTGAAGGGCAGGTAAGCATGTCCATTACTTTCCAATTTTCCTTGAAGTCAAATACCAGTCAGGTCAGTCAGGTCCATTTAGGCCAAAAAAAAAAAAAAAAAAAAAAAAAAAGCAGATTAAGGTCTTGCTGTTTTGCTGCTGCTTATCTGAGAGGCAGGTGGGCTGGCTGTGTCTGGTTGAGTAGCATGGCATTCTCTAATCTGCTTTCACCCAGTGGTCTTTAAGAGGTAGCTGTGTCCAAGTCATCATAGACTTTGCTTAAACCCGCCATGGAGTGTTGCTATGGAAATTCTGGTAGTGTCCAGCTACTTGAAGGCCAACCAACCCGCTGATGCATGAGACAAATGGCTTCTATCTTATACAAGTGTTTGTAAGGGATTGGACTCTTGATCTCACAGGAATGATTCCACACAGAATCTCCCATTTTGTGATCCATCAGAAGAAATCTTCAAGGATTATATCATTTCTGATCTTCTACAGGGTGATTATGATTTATCTGTCTCCATTTGTCCCTCTCAATGTCCCACCAGGAACCCCTGATGCCATAACTTGAACCATCTGAGCCTGTGGATCTTGCTTTTGGGGTCTTTAGACCCAGTTAGCTCAAAAGTCAGCTCAGCTCTTCACTAATGGTACAACTTTGGGAAAGTAGTTTCATTTCTCTGAGCCTCTGTTTCCCTATTCTCAAAACTGGAATGATCAGAAAACTATCCCAAAAGGTTGTAATGAGGAGTAAAAGAGATCACTCTACCAATGTTCATACCGAGTAGATATAAGTCACACCCAGGCCTTACTCTTCCTCACTTTCTAGTCCCAAGTCGCACATGCTTATAAAGAATATTAGAATGAGTTTCTAGAATATGATTCTCATCTCATTAATACATCATCATTCTTCAATACCCAGCTCAAAAGTTACTTTATTTCAGTAGGTCTATCTTGCCTTTCCCCTGGGAAATGAATTACAGCCTCATCTGTGTTTTGATCACACTGTTTGTGTCTCTGTTATATTAAATATTATGCAGTTTGATAATTACTCATCCTTATGCTTATTTACTCAACAAGGACTTATATCCACATCTTATATCCCAGGACCCAGAACTGTGTTTGGTGCTAAGGTTACCATGAGAACAGCTGTGCTTGCTCCTACCCTCATGGAACTATCTGCTTCTCCCTCCAGACTTGACCGAGAGCCAGACATTTGTACAGCAACTGTGCAACACAGTGTCTGAGCTGACTTCCATCTGAAGACTCAAAGGTTATAGTTCTGTTATGCAGCCTGGAGCCCCAAGGAGTATGATTGAAAATCAAGCCTATTTAAATCTAATAACTGGGTCTATGAAATAAACGAACAATGGCAAGATTAACAGGAAAAAAGGCATACAGATTTATGAATTTATAATGTGACACACACTATCTCTGTCTGTTTCTCTCTGTATATATAGGATACAATGAGAAAACTCCCATTTGCAAGCCAGGAAACAGGCTTTCGTTAGACAATGGATCTGCAGGTGGCTTGATTTTGGACTTCCCAGCCTCCAGAACCATGAGAAATTCTTGTTGTTTAAGCCACTCAGACAATGGTATTCTGTTACAGCAGCTCAGACTAACTAATACACCAATTCTACCACTTACAGTTGGCCAAAACCAGCAAGTGTGACCCGGGATAAATCATTTAATGTCCTTGGACCTCCTTCCTCATCTCAAATCCCATGCTAACAATATCACCTCCCTCAAAAGGAGGTATGTCACTTAAAACAATGCCTGGCACACAGCACATCCTCAAAAATATCACTGTTATTAAAACCTGCGATTTTGTCTTCAGTTTGGAAAGGAAACCTCTCATTACCAAGTGTAGGTGATCTGTTCTATCCTTCCCTTTGCCCCTCCAAAGTGTTTGCAGACAGCATTTTGTCTTCTCTGTAAACATGGCCGTGTGTTCTGAAGAGCACGCTCCCGGTGACTTGCCCAGGGCCATCACACTGGAACTCAGAAGCAGGAACTGGGGTCTAGCTGAAATGAGAAGTAGGAAATCTCACTACTAACTGGAGGTCAGTAGATTTCTCCTGCCCTTCAATCTTGGCTGCCCCAAGCAACTTGCTGGGCCAAGCGTGTGTAATGAAAGTGACTGTCTGGGACTTCCCAGTCTCCATCAGAAAAGGTTTTGAAGCTCTGGCTTTGCAGCCATCGTGCTGATGGGAAGTCCATCACATCCCATGAAGAATCCTTTGTGGAAGGGAATGAACCCCCAGCTGGCTCTGAGCCAAGGTAGTGAGCTCTCCTGGAAGTGGGTCCTTGTATGCCAGTAGAACCTCCCCACCTGATGCCACGGGAAGTAGAGATGGCTGTTTCCCACCACACTCCTGCCCTGCTCAAAAGGCATGTTGAGGATATTGCTGTTTAAACCACTGCTTTTGAACCGATCTGTTACCCAGTAGCAATGGAGCGGACAACAGAATGATTTACATACATCCCCCTCTACTCTCAACGTCTTCATCTTCTGCTCATTCCTGGGTTCTCTGTAATCTGGGTTTATGTTCCAATCATTCAAATAAGTCATGAAAGATTGCCTTATGGTCAGATCCTTAACCTTTGTCCTAACTGTCATCCTTTTATAAGATGCTGTAGCTTCTGACATGATTGGCATTTCACTCATTCATACAACCCATCAACAAATATGCTTTGAGCACCTACTATGTGCCAAACACAATGATATATTCCTGGGGTTTAGGATATATAAGCACAGACAAACTCCTGCGCTCAGAGAATCCTAAGTTCAGTAAAGGGGACGGAGAAGCATACAGACAAATCCAATAGAGAGCTGATCCTGTTTGACAGGATCCCCGGAGGCTGGGGGCCACAGAGAAAGAACGTTTAGCTCAGTGGAGGTAAAGAGGGAGCAGGCAACCCCTTGGTGTGCAGCCAGAGCTGAGGGGTGAGCCAGACTCCATGGGGGGGGTTGGCAAGGGGAATGGGGGTTTAGAGAAGTGCTCTTCCTCAGAGGCACAAAGAACTGCAAACAGACCTTCTCCCAGCTTCCTCTACACTGGCCCCTCCTGGTTTTCCATCTGAATCCCTGACTGACACTCTCCTGCCCCTTGCCAGTTTGTCCATGGTCCTGTCTTTGGGTCCATCTGATCAACCCATTCCCCTTCAGATGGCACCAGAGCAGCTGGCTTCCCTAGCTTTTTCTGTCGCATTCAATTCTCCATGACAGGCAGCCATCAATTCCAGTTTCTTGGGCATTTAAAGCGAGACTTCTATGATGCCTTAAGATAAACCAATTGCATGATACATCTTCCTTCCACCTCAGCAATTTTTAATTTCCTATTTTGTTTATGGATCTGTCATTGCATCAGTCATGCAGACATGCAGCCATGATTCTCTAATGATACTGTGCCTGCCCTGTGGCTTGCTACCCTCCCCACGTGGGCCATGTCTCTGCTCTGAATCAGCAAGTCTCATCGTGTTCTCCTCTGCTGTGGTGCCCAGAGCCTACATGGAGGCTCACCATAGCACCCTTCTCAATCTCTCCCTAGTTCAGAAACACTGTAGTCACCTCTGAATGTAACCTCCTACATCTGGCATCTCCATTCTATCACTGACCAACTTCAGTAAACATGCAGTATCTCTCTGGTGCCTACAAAGCTGGGCATCCAAGACCCTTTACAGCCTGTTTTTCATGCTCACGTCTTTCTCTCCTTCAGTAGGTATCTGGTTTTCCTGTCACAGAATAAATGAAGACCCTAGAAGAGAAGGTGGGTGCATTGGAATTGTTATACACTGGGAGGAAAGAAACTTAATTTTCATATTGGCTGTGCCAGTAATTACTCTATGACTATAGGCAAGTTACTGAAACTCACTGAGCCAGGTGTTCTGTTATCTAAAGCAGAAGTCGGCAAACTATGGCCCATGGGCCAAATCCAGCCCACTGTCTAGTTTTGTAAACAGTTTTATTGGAGCATAGCTGTGTCCATTCATTTACATATTATCCGTGGTTGCTTCGGCCTGGCAGCAGCAGAGCTGAGTGGTTGTGACAGAGACTGTCTGTCCCACAAAGCCTAAAATAGTTTTATCTGGCCCTTTACAGAACAACTTTCTCAACTCCTGATCTGTAGAACAATCTCTGACACCTCTGTGAGCTCTCACCTTTTATGATTGTAACTTGGTACATTTATAATGTTTTTTAAGATATTTAATCCTTTGTATATTGCTATTTCCATGCTAAAGGAAATCAGACAGATCACTTCATATGTGAGTCTCAATACCCTCATGTTTTAAATGACGCACTTACCTCCTAGGCTTGTTGGGGGATTTGAAGGTAAAAATACTTACAGAACCAGCCAGGCTCATCCCTGGAACGTGGTACTTATTCAATGCATCTTACTTTTCTTTCCCTGAAATTTATCAGTCATTATGCCATAACGTGTAAGTAGAGAAGAGACAAAATGTCTTTCTTATTTAATAGGTCTTGATATGAACTCCTACCACCTCAACATCAATATTCTGTGGCCAGACTTGGCTTCCACATCTGCATAAATACATTTAATTTCTTTGCATTTGCCCTCCCCTCTTCTCCTCCCATTACTGTGTCTTTCCATGCATGAAGTAGGCAAACGCAAACTGCTTGCATAATTAAAAATTCTGTAGAGGGTCAGGTCACTTGGGGCAGGTGCTGCCTGGAGTGTGTAGGATGATAATCATCTTGAGATGCATCAGTAGGACCAGCACTCTGTTGTAAAAGGAAAATAGCATCTTAGCTTATCCCTAGCTTATCTGATCATCTTTGTTTGCTTCCAGTGAAATTCTGGAGAATCTTCTCACCACATTTTAGGACGCAGCAGTAAACTTAAGATAAAGTGGTCATTCCAATGAATAGATGAGACATCCATGAAAACGTGCTGCTCACATCATTCATATCGGCAAAAAATAGTTGGGTGGCAGCCTCAGCTGGTGCAGCTCTGATCCACCAAATACGTGCTGAAGCCATGCTTCCCCACGGCTGCTCGCAGCCATTCATGCCACTTGTGAAATGTGGGAAGCCTCCAAAGGGCAACATTTGCTGGAAGGCTCCCCCCTGGCTCTTGTAAAACTTTCAGAGATGACACTACAGTCTGATATCCCTCCTACTTAACTTCCTTCTTTCTCCTTCTCTTCACGCATGCCACCTCTGTATCAAGTTGGAAGGCTCTCCCTGCCCATGCCTGCTTCCTCCCCTTTACCCTTTATAGGTGTCTCCAACAACAAATATCTTGATCCAGTTTTGGAGTCTGCTTCTCAAGAGAACGGGACCAAACACAAATAGATCCAGAATGGTCTGAGGAAATAAGTGACGAGATGGGGATTGGTGAGAGCCCAAGGCCCTGTCTGGCTGATGAAGGGCATGCTACCCTTAGTGGTACAGGGACACAGGTAATGCCTGGTATAACGTGGCAGGTCAGCTGCTGAATATTTCACTGAAACGGTTGTGTGGTGGAGGAGACCCCACTTGCAAATGGGGTGTTTCAGGTATTGAAAAGATACAGGGTACATGATGTTTCTAAGGATGGTGGATTGGCTGGTTATGGATAAGTTGTACTGATGCCCTACAGAAGGATAATGAAAAACTATTAACAAACAAAGCTACATGTGAAGCCAGAGGAGCTCTTTCAAGGCTCATAAAGAAGCTCGTATTTCCCGCACTGGAAAAGCAGAGAGCTGAGGAGGAGATTCAGCATTTGAAGTCACAGAGCAACATTGACACTAAAATGTTCAGCCACAGCAGGCTTATTATGCCAAGGTCAGGGCCTTGGATGCAAAATCCTTGGTCCCTGAAACATGGAATGGGGATATGTAGGCAAATGCCCTGAGGATGCTGACGAACCTCCTGAAGCCTCAAAGCTTAGGAATGGCCTGTAAGTTCCTAATGTGAATTAACATTTCCACTGGGCTGACTGGTGCTACAGGAACCTCCTCCCCATAGGTCCACTCCCACCTTGGCAGAGGTCCCACCTCCCTCCCCTACTGCCAGATCCATAACTAGGGTTAAATTCTGGCACAAGTTAGTTAGAGGTATGCTCCGTCTGATATAGGAGGAAGAAGATTATATGCCAAGGGAGGTACAAGAATTAGCCAGTGCCCACCAGCAGGAACTGGATGGATAATGCTGTGATTGGACAGGGAGCATGCTTCCTCATGGGGAGAGAATATAAAAATTGATAGGTAAGAAGTTTTGAGTTGGGGGCACTTTTCAGGACTTGTAATTTAACATCTTGGCAAAGAGCCCAGGGAAATAAGGAATTTCACTACTAAATTGGCCCAAGTTGACAGAGTGGAAATGCCGAAGTTGCCCTGGCAGATGGTAGAGGAAGAAATAAAGGGGATGGAGGAAAGGGCATGTTGAATCAATACTATATGTAAGGCCAGGAGACCCACCAAAGAATCACATTCCACCAAGGGGATTACAGGTCATACCATGGCCATCAGGATGAACTGCTGAGAGCTTCACTCGGACATGCAACGGTGGCTTCCCTCCACAGGCCAGGGCTGCAGGTAGGGCAGGGGATCTCAGAACTGGGATTTTTAATATTGTGGGAGTGATGAGGATGTGGACTAAGGGAGGCAGGTGGTAGCATTTACCTACAGAAGAAAAAAGGATGCAATCACTATTAAGAATGTGAAGGCCAGGGCGCCTGGGTGGCTCAGTGGGTTAAAGCCGCTGCCTTCGGCTCAGGTCATGATCCCAGGGTCCTGGGATCGAGGCCCGCATAGGGCTCTCTGCTCAGCAGGGAGCCTGCTTCCTCCTCTCTCCTCTCTCTCTGCCTGCCTCTCTGCCTACCTGTAATCTCTCTCTCTGTGTCAAATGAATAAATAAAATCTTTAAAAAAAAAAAAAAGAATGTGAAGGCCAAAGTGGTAACCCTGAGGGATAAATTGGCAGTCATGGGGATGGTTAACAGAACACAGAGTCTCTTGGCGGGAGTCGGGGAGGAAAATGGGTGGGCAGTCAACAAGGATGCTGTTAATGTCCGTAAGCAAATAACATCAACAAAGCAAGGGTGGAGGAGCAGATGGAAGCGGCAGTTCAATAAAAAAATTAGGATTCCTTGCTCAGATCCACACCCTGAGCCCAATTTCTGGCCCAGAGCCAATGCAGCGAGGAGGTAGCTGATTCATCAACAGCAAGAGCTTGGTGATGTTCTAGCAAGTATTTCCTGTAATAGTTTCTTCAGTGCACTCCCCAAGGCTCCCATAGCAATTTATAGGGTGTACATTAGGGGAAAAGGAATGACAAGAAGTCTACGGATTACTGGGCACAGGTCCAAATTGTACCCTCTTACAGTAGAGGTTTGTGGACCCGGATGGAGAAGTGGGTCTGTGTGGCACCAGGGATGTGTTTTGGTGGCCGTGCATTCCCTCTGCTCAGGTCTCCCTCCAAAAGCACCAGTTACAGGGAGAGTAGTTGGCCAACAGGCCACCCTTCTGTAGCCACAAGGAATGCTGAGGCCATGCTTTCCACTGACTCCAGCCAATGGCTGAACCTGATAGAGACACTGGTTCTGACCTGTCTCTCCTGATGTGGGACTCTTCTTATTACTGCCGTTGCCGCAGGAATTCAGACCACCGTCCTGTGTCCTGAGGCTCTTCCTGCTCTGTCCCTTCTTCCTCCCCCTTGCACAGGTGTGTGGCCGCCATCACAGTCTAATACTGTTCCTGCCTACTCTTGATGCCTTACTTTTATCACTCATAATATTTCCCACTAAATTCCTTGCATGTGCAGTTTTGTCTTGATGTTTGCCTCTCCATGGACTTAAATGGACACACAGAGCAATCGGAAGAGTGGAAATAGCAATCCTTTATTCAGTCGTTAATTCATTCAACAAATAATCAGTAAGCTTCTTTATGTGTGGGACATTATGCTAATGGGCAAGGTTAAACTAGTGTCTTTGTTCCTTCATGAAAAATGACTAAATACATATTCTCTGATATAATCTGCGTGAAGGGGACACAGAGTCACAGTGTCAGGGGTTTAGGGGAGAATCGATTCCACCCTCGCAGAAGAAGTGAGAGAATGCATGGCAGTGTACAAGAAAGGACTGGATGCTTCTCCAGGGGATGCTTTAGAAGACAAGTTGCAAAATTATGAGCTTGGCAGTACCCTAAATGTGAGGACTCAAATTAAATATAACCACATAAGAAATGTGTTAGGATTAAGGGGGATTTGGTTGGGTAAATTGCCTCAGGTCTCTTTAGAAATTTCCCTCATGATGAGCAAGGATTTCAATTCTGGAAAAATCTGTTTAGCAAGGCTATTAAAGATTTGCATCCAACACCTGAATAAACAAAAATAAATGTGGAGATAACAAGCCATGGTGTGAAGAGAGGAGAGGCCTGTGGTGAATTTGCCACGGAGTAAATTGTTGAAAATCCTGAGGGTGCCCAAATTCCTTATAATACCAAAGTGAACCCATGGATGTATTGAATCTGTTATACACTTTATGGAAATAAGCCCATTTCTTGAGACTAACATGGCCATTTGTAATGCTTAAGACCATAATATAAACCTCTGGGGGAGGCAGGTCAAAGAAGTCCACAGTTAAGAAGCAGACGATCTGCTTCATTGCTAGATTTGAATGTAAGCACTGAGCCATCAGTAGATAGTTTTCTGGGATAATCATAGTAAATAGTTTATGCAAGGGACTACTTTTAAGCATCTCATATTGGTTCCTTGGTTTAGGTCTCAAGACTAAACATTACCCAGATATCATCCCTTATTTGAATGGAGAGGGATACTGCAGTCAGGAAAAACTCGGAGGTGGAAGATACAGGTCCCAGATATTATGATGCCTGGTGTCACTACTCTATGCTTAGCTTATAGTTTTCACCATATGGATGCATATACATTCTGTTTCCCTAGGAAATGCCTCCATAATTTGCATTTAATGGTCACTATTATGATTAATTCAGTCATCATTCTCTTAAAAATAAGGAGAAAAAAAGGGCTTTTTCATTTGTTTTCTCTTGTTGTAGTGTATAGATTCTTTTTCATCACATGGTAACTTCCACTTAGAAATGTCCACTGTATACATTGATGCTTCTTACTTAAGCAAGCACACTCAGACTCAGCAAGTTAAAAATATAATTCCTATTAAAAGGTTATTCCCCCAAAGACCTACAGAAATCTGACCAAAGCCCTTGCAGTCCCAAAGTGTTGTGTTCCGGTTTTACACGGTGTCTGTAAAGCCCTGTGCCCGCCAGCCACCAGCACACAGGTGGGAGGAGCCCCACACAAGAAGCAAGGTGGGAGGGTGGGGAGGTGGGGGAGTCAGG
>LNAC01000206.1:2153498-2205454 GCA_002007465.1 Ailurus styani
TGGGGGAGTCAGGGAGTGGGGGGGTGGGGGGCGGGAGGGCTCTGGTTCTCCTCACCCCCGGCAGGACACCGCAGGTTTTCATTCTGACTTCTGTCTGGAGAGCAGCAGACCTCAGGTTTCCACCGCTCAGCCATTCTCAGAAGCTCTCCCTGAGTGACATACAGGCATTGTTCTGAAGCTCTGGAAGTTGGTAGGGGCTACTAAGCCCATCTGGGAAGGAGACAGCCTGCGCTTTGGGAATGTGAAAAGGAAACCATTGGTCTTCCCAGGCTGACAGTGTGTAGTTCTGCTGGCTTCCTGCTCCTGCAGTTTTCTCACCTCCTGTTGGGGAATGACACAGAGAACAGAATGGGAACCAGCAAGCCACTTTGTCTCACCAGTGTAATCTCATGGAAATGGGACCCCGAAGCCCTTCTCTGTTTTCCTGAATCTCAGAAGCTGGTGATGTCTGCTCTTTATTTTCCAAAGGGAGGCCACACAATGGCTACTGTCCCTTGGGAAAACTAGATGTTCCAGTTTGAAACCAGAGTAAAGATCCTTAACAAATGCAATTTGTAACTTTAAGAATGCATGCCTCACCTTGTAGGAGTGCGGATGCAGAAGCAGAGAAGCTGACAGCTAACAGCAGTGACAACAGCAACAACAGTAACTATAATGACAGAAGTTAATTGATTGAGCACTTCGGTTTGTTAGCCACTGTCCTGGGAATTTAGGCAACTGACCCAACCTAACCATTGGATCTTCACAATAGCACTGAGAGATGGGAACTAACAGTGCCTCCACTGGACAGAGCTGAAGCTGGGGCACAGAGACTTGGAGCTGACCAAGGTCACATTGCCAGGATGCAGCAATGCCAGCTGGCATCCATGTCACTGGTCTCCATACCCCCTTTCCCTATCACCACCTGATAGTGCAAAAGACACTAGCACGAAGAGGTGTCCTTCTGATGATCTAATTCTAACCTCTCAGACAGAAGGAATATTATTCTTTTGTCCATTACCCTGTCATCCAGGCAGAATTCTCAGAAGTAAAAACATTTTGGTTCTTGTCCCCTTTCACGGTTGAAGAAACAGGTTCACAAAGTTTTTGTACTTTTCCAGAGTTCTGGAGCTACACGAGCAGGAAACTGAAGCCTGGCTCAAGGATCTCATTGTTGTCCTTTATTATGTATCCTCTCAAGTTGACTGAAGTCCTGTCCATACACAGAGTTTTTTTTTTTTCTAAACTAACCTAATTTTTCACAGAGATATGAAATTCCAAAAATACAGGACAAGGAGGAAATGGCAACAGTGCAATTGGCATTACCTTAGCAGCTGAGGATTTATGTGACATTTAATTTTCACCTCTGTCCTTCCAAGAAAATAAGTCACTCTACAAATCCTACTGCATGGTTTAAACTTCTAAAAGTTCAAATTCTCTCATGTTAGAGGTCTCTCTTTGGAAGAATTCTTTCCAGGGTCAATTGGCTATCCTCTGCCTGCTTACAGCCCCAATCATTTTGAATTGAGAGCTTTATATGCTCCATACATGTAAATATGAAGAAATGAGGATAAAACACAAATCATTTCTCCTTTTTACCATCTCCCAGAAAAAAAAAATATAAAGTGTCAAATGTCAATAATTTGCCTATCAAGTTACTTTTATTTTTATATATTATTATTATTTTTTATTATGTTATGTTAGACACCATAAGTACATCATTAGTTTTTGATGTAGTGTTACATGACTCATTGTTTGCATGTAACACCCAGTGCTCCATGCAGTACATGCCTTCCTTAATACCAACCACCAGGCTCTCCCATCCTCCTACCACCCTTCCCCCTCTAAAAGCCTCAGTTTGTTTCTCGGAGTCCACAGTCTCTCATCATTTGTTTCCCCCTCTGATTCCCCACCCCCCCTTCACTTTTCCCTTCCTTCTCCTAATGTCCTCCATGCTATTCCTTATGTTTCACAAGTATGTGAAACCATAATGTGACTGGGATGGTGGGAGATGCAAACATTCTTCTCACTCAGAGGATAAGCCCAGGTACCTCAATCTTGAAAAACTAATTACAAGAGGAATGCCAACAATTATTGAGCATTTAAAAATTATTGAGCATTTTCTGTGTACCAGACGATAATCTGAGCAATTGACATGTACTAAGTATTTGAATTCTCACACTGATGCTGTCAGGCAAGTGTTACAATTGTATAGTTCATAGCCATGGTCCCCGACAAGGGGCAACCCTGTCCTCCAGTGGACATTTGGAAATGCCTAGAGACATTTTTGTCTGTCACAACTGGAGACAGGGATGAGATCTACCGGGTAGATCCCAGGGATGTTGTTCAACATCCTACAAAGCATAAGGCAGCCCCCAGTGACAACAAATTTTCCAGCCCAAAATGTCAACAGTGCCAAGGTTGAGAACCCCTGCAATAAACTGGAGAAGAAATAGAAAATAAGAGTAATCTAATTGAGATTCTATCAATTGAATCTGTAAACAAAATCCTCCCCTGCTTCTCTTCGCAAATAAAAAGATACTAAGGTGTTACAGACTAGTTTCAGGAGAAATTCCTGATGCACTCTGTTAGACTAGGACAATCTTGATTCCTAAATCACTCAAAGACATTTCCAAAAAGAATATTATAAACTAATATACCTAATTAATTATGATGCAAGAAACTAAAAGATATTATGGCATAGCAAATCCAGGAAATTCAAATGAATTCAATCTGACAATGTAGAATTTGTCCCAAAAATTAGAAGATAGTTCAACATCAGAAAATCAGTTAATGCAATATATCACATCAATTGATTACAAGGGAAAAAATATAATCTAAATAGATGCATAGAAATATTTGAAAAATGTCAGTCCTCATATTTGAAAAAAAAATTTTTAAATGTTGAGAACATAGGGAACTTTAAAAATTGACATTAGGAGCACCTAGGTGGCTTGGTCATTAAGCGTCTGCTTTTGGCTCAGGTCATGATCCCAGGGTCCTAGAATCGAGCCCCACATCGGGCTCTCTGCTTGGCAGGAAGCGTGCTTCTCCCTCTCCCACTCCTCCTGCTTGTGTTCCCTCTCTCACTGTCTCTCTCTCTGTGTCAAATAGATGAATAAAATCTCTAAAAATAAATAAATACAAATAAAAATAAATAAGTAAAAATTGACATTAAAATTTTAGCAAAGATTATGCATAATTATGACATTTAGAAGCATTTAAACTAATGGAATAAGAATTCCAGAAATCATCACTTATATTTAGTACTGAAATGAAGTATAAAAAAGAAAAAATATGAATTATAAAAATTGGAAATGTCAGAATGATATACAAAGAAAATTCAGGCAAAGCTACAAACTATTAAACTAATTTGATGGTGCATTAAGGTTATTGTAAAGAAGATTGGCATATGAAAATAAGTAGCATTTATTACCTTCATAATAATTAATTAAAGACTGTAATGAATGAATCATTAGAATCATTCACTATAACAACAAATCATAAAATCCTCAGCAATAAATATAAGAAAAATATATAATACCTTTCTAGAGAAAATTGCAAAACATTATTGAATGACATTAAAGAATATATTACTAAGTGGAAAGATATAAAATGTTCATGGATACAAGATTAAATACCACAAATATGTCAGTTCTCCCAGATTAATTACTAATTATTAATCCAATACAATTTTGGCAGAGTTTTAAATAGAATTTATCAAGCCATGACCCTATATAAATTCATAGGGTCAAAAAAGCCTAAATTAAGTTTGAAGCAAAGAACAAGATGGGAAGAAATGCCCAAGAGATATAAGACTTCTAAAATCATAGTATTTAAAAGAAACTGGTATTTTTTAGACAAATCAATGGAAAGAAATGAATACAGATACCTAAAGCAGCTCTATACCTGCATGATAAGGTGATGTGTGATGTTGATGGGAGACCCAACATACTGCGCTGGCAATGGTAGGAAGATAATTAAATCCTTTTCTCACACCATACAAGAAAATCAATACCAGGCATATTTTGAAAGGTCCAGCATTTCAATACTTGTGGTAGGAAAAGATGTATTTATTAAAAAATGCAAATGATAGAAGTTGCTACTTTAAAATCAAGAGTTTCAATTTAATTAAGACTGAGAAAAGAAATTGGCAATACATGAAACTATCAACTGATTAGTTTCCTGCCCTAAAGGAAAACTCATATGAATCCATTAAAATGTTATTTAAAAAACCTAATGGAAAATGGGCACAAGGTAAATAGTATATAGAAAGGATACCTGAATGGTCAGTAAGTAAGTAAACATGAAAAAGATGTTTAATCTTTCTACTAATTGGAAAAATGGAAGCCAAAACCACACCAAGAAACCACTCCGTATAATACCAAATTAGCATAAATTTTAAAAATTCTGGTAGTATTCAATCTTGTCAAGAATGCTGGAGGAGATGGGGCACCTGGGTGGCTCAGTGGGTTAAACCCTCTGCCTTCGGCTCAGGTCATGATCTCAGGGTCCTGCGGATCGAGCCCCGCATGGGGCTCTCTGCTTGGCAGGGAGCCTGCTTCCTCCTCTCTTTCTGCCTGCCTCTCTGCCTACTTGTGATCTCTCTCTCTCTGCGTCAAAAAAAAAAAAAATGCTGGAAGGTGAGAAGAATCACACACTGCTTAGAGAATGGTGGAAGCATGCAGGTGGCTTTGAAAACATTGTGGTAACAACCACTGAAGTTGGAGGTATGGATACACTTTGTATCCATCAAATACATTTGACTCAACAAATGCCTGAACAATCTTTTGACTCTCTGCACAAGGTGACACAGAGAACTTTGAAGCAGAAAAAGCTGATGCCATAGGTGAGAAAGATTTATAAGCCGGGAAGTAAACAGAGGTCTACCGTCCATGAATAGCAGGACGTTAGGGGAAATAGGGATCTCAGAGGGCGCCAGGGACCATTCTTAAAAGGAAGCTGGGCCCTGAGAAGCAGGATTCCAACCTCAAGAAAGATCTTACGTGCCCAGGCTTGACACAGAAGTAACAGAGACATAACTTTGAAAAGAAGATCAGGTGTCGGACAATGAGCATAATGATAGTGAGCATAACAACAGCGACCTTTGTAGATCAGAGACCCAAAGGCACAGAGACAGTTCCGCATTAACTACTTCCCTATAGACCTAGTGGGGCACCTCAGGCTGTCCAGTGAGGGGTTGACCAAAAGGATTATCATCGCCTCTTCCACCAGCCTGGCTGGGAGGTGATTAGTATCAGATTTCATTTGATTTTAGAGGAAAAAAGTAATGGGTAACTTCTTGCAAACCTGAGTTTGAGAGTAGTATGCATACCAGCTGTAGATATGTCCACTATTTGACATTCATCTATGGAATCCTGATGAATTTTTAGTCTGGAGTCTTGGACAAGAAATTCAGGTCTTCAGTACTCTTTTTTCTGTGTTCCCTCTGTTGAGTAATTACCATGTTATGCATAATTATTGACATAATTTTTATCTCCTCACTCCTAGGATCTAGAATGCCTGGCAGCTAATGGCCACTCTGGAAATGTTAATGCCTTCCTTCCGAGAGTTTTGAAGCCACATCACTCATGGGCCTCCTACTTCATGAACAGGCAAGACTAGGTTTCATGAGGGACAATAATATTTAGAAACATTTTCTTGATTATTTTTTTTCCAGAAGCTCCAAACATCTTTCATTCCATCCTGCTACATACTGAAATCAGTTGTTCCTCTATCATAGTTCTTCTGGGCTCAGTGCTAAATACCATCCCAATCAAAACAAAATAGAATCTCCTCCCACCTTCAATGGCCTAATTTTGAAATTAAAATCCCAGGGATCCTGTCAGAACATTTAGCACCAGACCTTTTCCTCCTGCTGCTCCTCGCAGGCTATTACGCTAATAAGCTTTATTATCTGTTCTATCACCACCGGTAGTTACACAGCCCAGGGGCCATTGCCGAAGAAAAACACAGTGATAGGAGAACAAGGTAAACTTAATAAAGCATCTTCTGTTCTTCTGGTATATGTAGGATAATGGGCAATTTATTTTTGTTTATTGAACACATAAAGAGCTTGATGGGACGCCCATTTTCCCAGAGGCTGAGAGCTCATCACAAGAAGTCACTTCCAGCTAGAGGCAGGTGGCAGTGGGGAGGCAGAGATGGGACACATTAGGTGTTTTCATATATGTGCTCTTGCTGTCAGTAGCTCTCTTCATTTCCATTTTAGGGTGAAAAGAAGTTTTCGAAGTGTGCTAGTGATTCACCCAAGGTCACTGAAGGGGCCAAGGTTGACCATCAGAAAGAGCTATTGCATGCATACCCAGCGTCTCTTAAGCATCAAAAGTCATGGTCCTCTCTATCTTTATTCCAAATTATTCTCAGCTTTCAACATAGATGCCATCTCCTCCAAAAAGCCTTCTAACAGTCCAGTGTGATTTCAGCGGGCACCAGATAGGGTGGCTCTGAAAGCCAATGTTCCTATACTCACCTGTCCCTCTTATGAAAGCCCTTATCCTTAATTCTTCTAGCTTGAAATAATCTTTCTTCTTTGGGAGATCCATGGTACTTATCACATAACTCTGTGAAGGCATTTTGTTTGTTTGCTTGTTTTTAAGATTTTATTTATTTATTTGACAGAGAGAGAGAGGGAGCACAAGCAGGGGGAGTGGGAGAAGGAGAAGCAGATTCCCCGCTGAACAGGGAGCCCAACTCAGGGCTTGATCACAGGATCCTGGGATCATGACATTGAGGCAAAGGCAGGTGTTTAATGACTGAGCCACCCAGGTGCCCTAAGTTGGTTTTGTTTTGCATGGAGTTGTAGTAACATACAGATTTGACTTTCATCCACACTAGAAGACCACACATGTCATTTTGGTTCAGAATAGGGATTCTGTGTGTTTTTAAACCACACCACATGTAAGCAAAACAAAAGACAGGAGGGGTCAACCATCTCGGGGTTATCAGTTTCCAAAGGGAAGAGAATGCCTAGTAACAATAAAGTATCACATATGAGGGTGGGAGGGTTACATAAACATTTGTCTTGGGCGCCTGGGTGGCTCAGTGGGTTAAAGCCTCTGCCTTCGGCTCAGGTCATGATCTCAGGGTCCTGGGATCGAGGCCCGCATCGGGCTCCCTGCTCAGCGGGGAGCCTGGTTCCCCCTCTCTCTCTCTCTGCCTGCCTCTCTGCCTCCTTGTGATCTCTCTCCCTCTGTGAAATAAATAAATAAAATCTTTAAAAAAAAAAAAAACATTTGTCTTGTTAGTGAGGTATTGCTGCTTTTGATTTAAATTGTAAAATATATTTATTTCACAAAAAATGATTGAAGTCCTACTATGAGCCAGTCTCATTCTAAGAACTTTATAAATATTCAATCATTTGAGCTTCCTCACAGTCCAAAGAAGAACTCATTATCCCCATTTTACAGCTGGGAAAACAGAAGCACAGAAAGAGTAAGTAGTTTGTTCAAGGTCACACAGCATAATTTGCCCAAGTGTTAGAATGAAGATTCAAACCCAGAACATCTGATTCTTAACCAATGTGATTAAATTATGGGTCACAGATATTGCTGATACAAATGTGCATCACTGTAGAGCTAACCAAATGACCCACAATAAACCCAAACTGATGATTATGCTGAACCCACAGAATTTCTTTTTTAAAAGATTTCATTTATTTCTTTGAAAAAGAGAGAGAGAAAGCAAGAGCAGGGAGGTGGGGGGCAGAGGGAGAGGGAAAAGCAGACTCTGCTGAGTAGGAAGCCTGATGAGGAACTAAATCCCAGGACCCTGATATCATGATCTGAGCTAAAGGCAGATGCTTAACCTACTGAGACACTCAAGAGCCCCATGAACTCACAGAATTTCTAATGGGAAAAAGGGGAAGAATTAAATATTTATTGAGTATCTATTTTATACCCAGAAATTTAAAAAATGTATTGACATCATAAAAAATAAATTATTGTCCTCATATGACAGATTCATCCCTCAGCAACAAGGTTTACAGAGATTCAAAAATAGGTCAGTGGCCCCACCGTTAGTTAGCCCCAGAACTGTGACTGGAGTCTTTGACTGAGTTAAGGGCTTTGTGTCTAGCATTGTCATGAGAAGTGCAGTCTACTGCACACCATAAAAATGATGCCAGAGGGTTCATTAAGTTCCCACAGAACAGCTAATGTCGTAACTGGTTGCTTGCTACTAGTTGATATCACTACAGAAGTCACCAAGTCAATCTTAAAGAATATTTTTGGCACAGACTATTTTTTCCACTTTTAGCAAAATTCGTCAATTTTGTGTGGTTCATATTATCGTGTGGTGCTTTGCAAACTCTGAAGGCCATTTTTAACCCCCTATTAAGTTTCTTGGTCTTCTCTTCTACTTATCATTTTGTGGAGACACAGGCTGAGTTTGCATCAAAAGTACTGTATAATTTTTTTCCTTCATAAGTTACTGAAAAACCCACATTCATGACATTCTCTGCCTCCTCCTTTGTGATCAGTCCTGCTCTGCTCTGTTAATAATTAGAAAGATAGCACCCCTCTCTTTCCTTTGCTTAGAATAATCAGAGAACCATCTCTTCATCTTTTTACCCATTTCCCTTATTTGCCAGCCAAGTATTCTGAGCTGATCAAAAGTAGTTTATTCAAGTGTCAAAAGTGTTTCCAAGAGTGCTAAACTGCAGAAAATTCAGTGTCGCACAGGTACAATATATGTATAATTTATAGATAAACAGAAAGGTTTGGAAGGTGTTTTTGACGAACACTGTGACAGTTGTAAATGCTCCCAGTTCAGGTATTCATGAGTTTATTCAAAGGCCAGTTTCTAGTGACCAGGTGATGGCAAGGAGTGGTGTTGCATTTCCTTCTAATTCTGACATAAAATCACAGCAATGGGAACATTATCATATGAACAACAACAACAAAGTAGAAATATTCCCATGAAATACATTCTCATTGACTTGGAGGCTCATTTTCTTCTCCTTTTGTTTTTCAAAAGTAATTTGTTTGCACCTAGCACCTCTCAGCTCTTTATATAAAATGCTCTACAAGAGGAACATTCAGAGGGGTCGTCCTATGACATAAATGAGTATAAAAGAAATGCATTTTAACCTGGCATTTCCTTCAGTCCAAATAAAGCCACTGAAAAGTTTTTCAAAAATTATATTCCACATCGAGAGCATAAGCATGAACATCCTCCTACCTCCATAATACACAGCTGCATCTAGACACAACTGAATAGCTTGCTAAAGTCTGAGCTATCTAGAGCAAAATAGTGTCATGCCTCAACATCTGGACATCAAACTCCTGCTTTTAGCTTTCTTCCTGACAGTATGCTACCGATAGTTGCAGATTGTACACCGAATGAAATTAGTTCAATCCTTGGCAGGAATAAGTAGTTAGAAAACACCGAAGACCTAAGTGTTCAGACCACTATGAAGAATTCCTTAAAATAAATGCAGTTAAATCTCTATTAGGTGCTTGAATCACTTCTATCATTTACTCATCATGTAGTCATTCCCACGTGCTGGTCAGCTCTAAGAGATGCACTGTGTTTTCAAGGCTGCCCTGTTAGAGATGACTTTCTTGTGCTGACTCATTCCACCACCACCCCTCCGCCATATTATAGCCATAATTCACCTGTCCATGCTTTCAACCAAGCCTTTTCCCCCAAGAACCCCTAAAATAGGTTAGACCTCACTTATGCATCAAGGCCTTTTCATAATGAGGACAGCTAATGTAGGGTGCCTGAATCTTTACTTTTCCGGTATAGACATTTCTGGTTTCTCAACTACTCTCATATTTTTCTTTCAGAATCCAGATCAAAAGCCTTCTCTGACTTTTCCAGGAAGAACTAGTCCTTTCTGCAAGATATTATTCTAGCATCTATCATATGCCTGTTAGCCACAGTTTGCATGGTTAGGAATACTTCCAGCTGCAAGTAGCAGAAAGTCCAAAGAATATTGCTTCAAACCCATGACTCCTTATTTACTTAAAAACAAAAACCAACCAACAGAGAAAAACTATGGAGGTAGGTAGGCTCAGAATTATTCTGGCAACATAACCATACCATCAAGAACACACAGTGCTTCTAGATTTCTTCTCTGCCCTTCATGACTTGTGAATTTTGTTTTATTTCTCTTTGCTTTATTTTTGCAAGATATTTTGGGATATATTATCCATAGTCAAGGCAAAAAGCAGAAGAAAAGAATGATAACAGATTGTTATCTCTTTATTTCATCGCTTTTAAAAGGAATCAAAAGCCCACCCTCAAATTTAGCAAACTGAAATTAAAAATACACAAGAAGTATAATACATGATGAGGAAGTGTCATTTATCCCAGGAATGAAAGGTTGGTTTAACATTTGAAAGTAAACTCTTGTAATTCAACATGTTAACAGATAAAAATAATTAATTCGATAAGATCATCTCAATAAATGTAGAAACATCATCTGACAAAATCCAATATCTACTAATGATAAAAATTCTTAGTTCAATTAGAATGAAATTAATTTTCTTGATCTTCTAAGAGCATCATAAAACAATTTGCAACTAATAAATACTTAATGGTGAACAATTAAGTATTACCCCACCAAGATGAGGGACATAGCAAGAATGTGTTCTCTCCTCACTTTTGCTCATCGTACTGAAGGTTTTAGCCAAGACTTAAAAGAAGAAAAAGAAATTAAAGGCATTCAGATTAAGTAGGTATATATAAAATTGTATTTTATTATATTATTATTATTACTATTATTTTGCTTTAACAATTTTTTTTCACTTGAATTCCAGTATAGTTAACATGCAGTGTTATACTAGTTTCAGGTATACAATATAGTGATTCAACACTTCCATACATCACTCAGTGCTCATCATGATAAGTGCACTCTTAACCCCCATCACCTGTTTACTCCCCCCCCCCGCCATCTCCCCTATGATAACAATTAGCTTGTTCTCTAGAGTTAAGTACAATTATCTTGATTAGCAGATCATCTATGTGGAAAACACAATGAAACCTGCACCAACGCTACTAGAAATAGCAAGTTTAGCAAGATTGTAGGATGAAAACGAAAATAGAAGCCCACCTGAAGATTTCCTGATTGTCCCATGGTCACTTCTTGCTGAAAAGCAAGAAGAAAAAGTAATTATCTGGCCTAGACAGAGGACATTGTTGACTAAGAAAACTAGTTAAAAAGGAAGAACAGGGTATTAGCTGATGAGTATGCAACAGATGATTTGCTATATACTGGGTTGTAAATATTTTGTGAGTTAGAACAATTTTACTCATTTTTGTATTTCCAGTTCATAAAAAGAGCTCAATACTTGATGAGTGAATGACCAGAGAAAGACACTTGAATGGATGAACAAATGAATGGCTGAACCCATCTTGGCACTAGCCCCTTGTCCATCCATTATACTCATTTTGTCCATATCTCTTTTGGAAAGGGGCACCAGAAAGAGAATAAGCTCTGCAGATGTTGTCCTATAAGCACAGAACAAAGTGAGATTGCCCCCTGCATGGTCCTGATGCCATTCTTCTGTGAGTATAACCAAGGAATGTGTGATTTTAGGTCCGTCAACTTCATATTTGGATGAATATGTGCTTATTTACAGAGCAAATGCCAACTTCTATGTATGTATGTATGTATCCATTCATCCATCCATCCATCCATCCATCCATCCCCCCATCATATCTATCTATCTATCTATCTATCTATCTATCTATCTATCTATCTATCTATCTATCATCTATCTACCTACCTATATTTGCCAAATCCCACCCTATCATTGGCTTGACTCAGTTTCTTCCTGTCAGTTTCACCCAACTTCACCACCTTCCCAAAGAGGAACAGCATGTCTTCTGTGTCTTCCTGAAACTCATTCACTGCAATGTGGGGGAGGAGAGAGCTTGAAGAGCCCATAGACCCTCTGAATTGGTTTCCCAGGGCTATCCTAATAAAGTACCACAAACGCTGTGGCTAAGATAACAGATATTTATCCTCTCACAATTCTGGATGCCAGAACTAAGATCAAGGTGTCAGCCAGGCTAGTCCCTTCTAAGGCTGTGAGACCAAATTTGTGCCGTGCCTCTTTCCTAGCTTTTAATGCTTTTGGTAGTCTTTGGCATTCTTCAGCTTATAGGACACATTGCTTTGATCTCGCCCCTCATCTTCACATGTCCTTGCATATGTGTTCCCCTCGTACATGTGTTAGTCTCTACCTTAACCTTTTATATTAGGGCTCACGTTAGATTAAGGTTCATGTTAGATTAGGGCTCACCCCAACAACCTCTCTTTAACTCGATTCCTCTTTAAGAACTCTGTTGCCAAATAAGGTGACACGCTGAAGTCCTGGGAGTTCAGGCTTCCACATTTGAATTTTAGGGTGACACAATTCAACCCATAGCACCTTCCTTGCTGCAGCATAGTCCATTAGGCAGGACACGTTCCTTCTCATTCCCAGTCTCCAATACGCACATGCATGTGTGTGCCCATATACACACCCACACTTCTTTTATTAACAGAGTCTTTATTTTCTGTTTTCAGTATTTTCAGTCCTTCCCCATTCTCCATGATCTCAAATAACACCACCATGAATTCAACAACCTCATGTTCAAAGTGAATTCTGTTCATGAAGGAAGAAAACCAGTGATTAACGGGCATATACTAGACATTAGGCACTTTGGAGAAAATGTTTCTCTGACATTGTGGCTTTCCTAAAATGATGCAGCTAGTACATGGCAGACATAGAATTTGAGTCCCTAGCTGATTTTTAAATATGCACAGTATTTACCTACTATTGCACAGAATCTGAATAAAATAAATGTTGTTCAGACCTACTCTATTTAAGGCAATTGTAGCAGATGGCTTCCTTGTGATCTTGGGTCCTCTTTCCCCTGGGTCTGCAACGCTGCCAGGTGTTCTAGGGATGTGTGGAGGGTGCAGGGAGATTGAGTTCCTGATGAGGTCTAGGCCTCAAAATGAGACCAGTTCAACCTGGGAGAGGTAAGAACCATGCAATGTATTTACAAATTATTTATTTACATGATTCAGGAATATCATTTGGCCAGCACTAATCTTACTCTGATTTTTATGCAGGATGACAAAGGGAAGTTTAAAAAAAAAAACACATTAGGCAGATTCTCTAAGTTTCCAGTTTCACAGCAACATTAAGTCACAGCTGACTGCCCAGCCCACGCATCGCAGGGATTACAGGGTGTGACGGCAAAGTGGCTTTTTGAGAAATGAGTTGCTGCATATTTCATTTTTTTTTCAATAGTGCCATCCTGCCAGAAGCTGCTATAAAAATGTCCTGAGTCCTGAAATGGGAGGGGTGGATTTTCCAAACAGCCGCCAAGTGCTCTGGAAGCCTCCGAGCTTGTATGTTGCCCATTTGGGCTGTTGGCATAGGTACAGCAGCATCAACCGAAGTATTTATTAAGGGCCCAGCTGTCTTGGCTGCCACACAAGATGCTGTGCAAACAACCAGAAAGAGGAGCAGCTCTGCTCTCAAGGCTCAGATGGATAGGAGCTGACAGTTTCAGGAGGAGAATCCAGGTATCTCATGGTAGGGCGTGTGCAAAACCGTAAGGCTTACCAAGCGTGTCCTCCTCCCCTTGATCCAAAGTACACCCTACATGACATGCAGGGCAAGAAATGCTATTTGGCTTTTACACTAGAGTTCACGAGCCCCCCTCGAGGTTCCACAGCTTGTGAGGAGCAGAGACAACTCCAGATCTTTGGAGTCCTCCAGCTCCTGTGCTTTCTAAATACCCAGCTGCCTTTGCCACCAACTTTGAACCTAAGCTTTTTCTATAAATATGCATCTAAGATGCAAATCTTACAATGGAAGAATTACAAATCTGAAAGGTACTAGGAGCCTAAATATAACAACATTTTTTTTTTTTTTAATTTATGAGGGACCTGAGCTTCCTTGAAATGTCCAAGGAGTGTTCAGTGCAGGACATTCTTGGCAAATCTATGTCTAAAACCCAAGGAGAAAAATAAAATAAAATAAAATAAAATAAAAATAAAACCCAAGGAGGGCTGGTGGTTCCAATGCATATTATTTGCATATGAATTGAGAATACCATGGAGTTAGATCTCTCACTTCGGTTTCCTTTTTCCTACTTAAACTTCTCATAACCCTACCTTGCTTTTGTGAGACAGCCCGAAGGATGGATTGCCCTCTGAAACAGGCAAATGCTCTAGATGGAGTGGGAAAATGGAGCTGTTCAGACACAAGAAACAGAAAAGGAGACAAGATGAAGTCAGGTTGATTGTCTCACTTAAGGAATTAGCTTGAGGCTTCCCAACTGTGAAAAATCAGTCCAAGGTAAAAAGAAGAGTCTGAACACAGTCAGCCCTTCACACAACAGAACCATGAATGAATCATAACCAGACACACAACTTCACAAGCTCTAATTGAAGCAGGGGAGAAGAATACCCAGGGAACAGGCATGTCAGGAAACTCGGATTCATAGTCTGGGGGGCAAGGTGTAACACTCTGGAACGACTAAAATTAGATCTGCAGAGCATTGATACATGTTGAATTGAAATTGACTTTTTGTCATCCTTCATGGAAATGAACTGAGCTAAAATGAAATATCCCTGAAACTCCTCTTTTTGGCTCCTTTACTTACAAAATGAAAAAAAAAATTGCACACATGCATGTGCATTTGTTCCTTGTAAATAGATTAGCAAGATGAATATAATATTGTTATTTATTTTAATTGATAAATCACTATTTATTTTGAGTCACAAAGGTACTATAACAAGATTAATAAGACATAGTTTACAGCCTTCAAGGAACTCTGAGTCTAAATAGCCAAACAGACAGGGACATGGTCATTAAAACACAATATAGAAAGGAATATAAAAGATTTGCCTGGAAAGTATCGTGTGGATCCTGACATAGCTGATAAGAGAATGCTGATCAGGGAAGACTTACTGGTGGAGGTGACATTTCACAAGTAGAAAGATAAGTTATATCATTCCAGAAAGAAGACATTGTGGGATAACAACATAATCAGGTGGAAGCATGAAATAGATAAAGACCAAGTAGAAATCAAGATGAAAGAAGACCCACAGCCAAACCAAAGTAGGGTTGCTGCAAAACAAAGACGAGGGAAAAAATGCAGAAACACTGGTATTTCTTTCAAGTTATTGGAACCTCCCTGCTACGGACCAAAGGTTTGTGTCCTCCAAATTTCATATGCTGAAGCCCTACACCCCAACATCCTGGTATTTGGAGGTGGGGCTTTTAGGAGGTGTTCTGTCATGAGAATGCAGTCTCTGTGTAAGAGATCGTCCCTCAAGAAGAGACATAGAGAGGTGATCGCTCCCTCTGCTTTGTAGCAAGAAGATAGCTTTCTGTTTCCCAGCAGGAGCGTCCCAGCAAGAGCCTGACCATGATGGTCCCCTGATGTTGGGTTTCCAGCCTCCAGAACTGTGAAGAATAAGTACTGGTGTAATTCGCCCAGTCTGTGGCATTTCTCATGTGGTAGTCTAAGCTGACTAGCATTCCCATGCTGGGAGGCTGGGAGATCTTGGGCAGAGGTAAGGGAGAATTTGTGTCTTTTTCTGGAATCCCTAAGCTAAATGTGACAAATAAATGTATTTTGCAGAGAATAAATTCCAAGAGAAAGATAGATCTGCATAATAATAATGATAATAATTATAATGATGATGATGTAGTTCCCTGAGTAATATTAGTCAATTTTGGGGGTTGAAAATAGCATATTATTTATTATCGAATTTCTAAACTTAGCACAATGATAGGCAAGGCTGTCAAAAGTGTTGCTGGAAATCAATATATTCAGTTATTGCTGATGATGTAAATTGTCAAACTATTTTGGAAAGAAATATGGAGGTGCATTATGAAGAAATATATATGGTGTCATATCTCTTGAAGTAGTGACCCACTTCTGAGAATTTAAATGAAGAAAATTATCTAAAAGCCAAAAGTATATATATTAAGGTGTTTATTTAAAGATGACATCATGTATAATAACTAGGAAAAAAATACAGAAGAATCCAAACACAGTTACAGGTATGCTGTAGTATACTGACCAAATGTAACATAACCCTCTAATTAAACTATCTATGAAAACATGAAAAGTTGAATTAATACAATGTTTAAACACACACAAACATATGTGTAGATTATTATTCCTTCTATGTAAAATTATGTGTGTGCAGCAATACAAATTAAAGGAGAACAAAGACAAATGAACATTATATATCATGTTTGGAAGGCAGGATTTTTGTTATTATATTTAGAGTTGCATTAATGTTTTTATAATGATGTTTGTGTAAAAAATAGCATTTAAAGTGGCTATCATTTATTAAATGCTTATATTATGCTAAGCACAGCACATGCCTTATCTTTTTTAATTCTCAAAACATCCTATAAGGTTAGGATGGTTGTGATCCATTTTTAATTAAATTTTAATTTTTTTCAAACTGATACATATAGATAATCTTATAAGATAAAATATCATGACCAACTGTATTAAAAATAAAAGCAATCTCCTACCCCTTCAGGTCCAATTCCTTTTAATATCCTCAGCAGTTTTCTCTTATGATTCACTCATATTCTCAAATCACATGACAGCATTACCATTTTAAAAAAATTATCTATATCTTAACTCTAGAGAATAACCTGATGGTTGTCAGAGGGGAGGCAGGTAGGGGGGTGGGAACGTAGGGGATGGGATTTAAAGAGTGCACCTACCATGAAGAAAAAAAATGAAATAAAATAGAAAAATAAATCAATTAATTGGGATTAGGTACAAAAATAAATAAATAAATAACATTTCAGCTTTAGATAATATTTATTAGGAATCAGCCATTCTTTCAAAATACATCTTCGAAGAAATAATAAAATTGATGAATTCTGAGCAAGAGTAATCAAGGAAAAAAAGAGAAAACACAAATCATCAAAATCAAAGATGAAAAGGGGAATATCATACATATTTCACAGATATTAAAATTTTAATAAGACAATATTATGAGCATTTATATGGCGATGGTCCTTCATATTTAGAGAAATGGAACAAATTCACTGAAAAACAAAATAAAAAAATAAATAAAGCTAAGAATTTGTCTTATTTAAAGATACCACTAATGAGTGAAAAAAGTAACCCACGAAAAGGGAAAAAATTGTCGTAACACCTCACTGATGAAGCACAATGTTGTTAGCCTGGGAGACAGAGGCGCACCATCTCTCTCCGCCAGGCTCTGTTCCCACCGTGTGTCTATAACCGTCCATGCTGGGTTGCTGGGTGCACAGGAGCACTTTGGAGATCATCACACATGCTTCCATATTACATGGAATACCCTCATGTACTTGGGACCCACAAGAGATGAATGGTAACCTATCACCACAATCATGCAGTTGATGTTGACCAATTAGCATACATCTTGATTCACAAAATCCGGAAGCTTCCCAGGTGTGATCTCAGACTGGCCCCAAGACACACTAGGCAGGGAGAGACTGAAGAAACAGGCAGCCCCTCCAGGCTGATAGGTGGGTGGCAGGTGCAATAAGCAAGGGAAATTATATACAAGTCTTATCCGGAGCAGCGGCAAGGAGAGTCATCTCTGCACCCACCCACCAACTGTTAAAACTTTATTTAGAAGCCTTAACTGGGTTCAGCCACATACCCAGTCCAGATAGCCTCAATGGCATATCCTCATCTCAAGGCTGTGTCCTTGGAGCAGCTTCTGCGAGCAGGCAAGGCAAACAGAACACACATTCCAAGGACGCAGGAGGGAGGGAAGAGGCTCTAAGCACACAGGTCCACCCTGTGGGTCAACTGGCGGTCGTGTCTTCTTGTTGACTTCCTCCAATGATATAATAGATGTTTATCCATAATACCAGCATACATATATTTTCTTGACATAGATTTATAGCTTAAAAAATCCATGTTTTTTATTTCCTGATAACATGGATCACTTTAACAAAAATAAGCTTCCCTTTGTAATTTTTCAAACAAAATGATAAACAGAAATATTGTTAATATGTCCCATTCCATATAGATTTTTATGGAAACATGTCCTGTCTATTTTTTTTCCCTTTCAAATTCTTTTTCTTACACCCCCACTGACCCTTCCTCCACACTTCCAAAAAGTCATCCAAACCATGTACTTAGTGTGAAGAGCCCATGACTTTGCATTAGACAGGTCTGGTTTTCAGTAAGGCTCTGCTTTATTGGCTGTTACTCTGCCAGTAAATTACATTCTGAGCCTCAACTTCCTCAAACGTGAAGGTGAGAGAATATGGTCTCCCTCATAAGGCTGTGTGCATATCAAATGAGAACATTCTCTTACACACTTGTCATGGGAGTGCCCACATAGTGAACGCTCCGGAAATACCGTCGCCTCCTTCTCCTATTACCAGAGCACTGACAGTACTTGGTGCCCACACCTCCCCGGAGAAAGTGCTGCTTTCCTTCTCCTCCTCCAGCCTACAGAGTAAACAAGGACCAGTGCTCACCCCTCTGACCACTTCCTGGAGCTAATTCCATAATTTAAAAAACTCATTCCTCTGCCATCCCTTTCCTTATCAGATACTTTTTAATCCCACTTTTTTTTTTCCTCTCTGGTATTTTTATAAAACCAAGGTTTTTTAGAGTCTGTTTTATTTATTATGGCCTGGATTAATCAAATGTTTCATAAGCCCTTGGACTCTAATCTACCCACTACTCCCAACAATGAGTTCATGATTCTTTTTTTTTTTTCCTTTTTCTTTCTTTCTTTCTTTTTTTTAAATTTTTTTAACTTTATTTTTCCAGGGATCCAAGATTCATTGTTTATGCACCACACCCAGTGCTGCATGCAATTCGTGCCCTCCTTAATACCCACCCCCAGGCTCACCTATCGCCCCTCCCCCTCCCCCTCCATAACACTCAGTTTGTTTCTTAGAGTCCACAGTCTCTCATGGTTCATCTCCCGCTCTGATTTACCCAATTCACTTTTCCTTTCCTTCCCCTAAAATCCTCCATTTTATTCCTAATGTTCCACAAGTAAGTGAAACCATATGATAATTGAGTTTCTCTGCTTGACCTATTTCACCCAGCATAATTTCCTTCAGTCCTGCCCATATTGATACAAAAGTTGAGTATTCATCCTTTCTGATGGCTGCATAATATTTCATTGTATGGACCACGTCTTCTTTATCCATTCTTCGGTTGAAGGGCATCCTGGCTCTTTCCACAGTTTGATGATTGTGGACATTGCTGCTATGAACATTGGGGTACATATGGCCCTTCTTTTCACTACATCTGTATCTTTGGGGTAAATACCCAGTAGTGCAATTGTGGGTCATAGGAGAGCTCTATTTTTAAGTTTTTGAGGAATCTCCACAATATTTTCCAAAGTGGCTGCACCTACTTGCATTCCCACCAACAGTGTAAGAAGGTTCCCCTTTCTTCACATCCTTTCCAATGTTTGTTGTTTCCTTTCCTATCGATGTTGGCCATTCTAACTGATGTAAGGAGGTATCTCAATGTGGTTTTGATGTAAGTTTCCCTGATGACTAGTGATGATGAATACTTTTTCATGTGTCTGTTGGCTATTTGTATGTCTTCTTTAGAGAAGTGTCTGTTCATGTCTTCTGCCCATTTTTTGACATGATTACCTGTTTTTTGTGTGTTGACCTTGAGAAGTTCTTTATCGGTCATGGATATCAGCCCTTTGTCTGTAGTGGTATTTGCAAATATCTTCTCCCATTCCCTGGGTTGCCTTTTTGTGTATGAAAGACCTCAAAGTGAGGCACGAATCTATCAAAATCCTAGAGGAGAACATAGCCAGTAACCTCTTCGACGTCTGCCACAGCAACTTTTTTCAAGACACATCTCCAAAGGCAAAGGAAACAAAAGTGAAAATGAACTTTTGGGACTTCATCAAGATAAAAAGCTTCTGCACAGCAAAGGAAACAGTCAACAAAACAAAGAAGCAACCCACAGAATGGGAGGAGATATTCACAAATGACTTTTTTTCCCCCTAAGTAAACTCCCTGCCCAGCATAGAGCCCAAGTCAGAGCTTGAACTCATGACTCTGAGATCAAGACCTGAGCTGAGATCAAGAGTTGGACACTTAACTGACTGACCCATCTATGAGCCCCTATGATCTTAGCAAATCTTGCTGAGAGATCCAAGATTCACTGAGATTCTTTGGAACCTCATTAACTGTCTAAGAAAAAAATCACCATTTGAATGAAAACTTCACCTATTTCTTTGTTTTGGATTCAGGTATTCCTCCAGGAAAAAGATGAAAAACTTCAAAACACCATGGGCAAGGATTTCTTAACAGCCAGGACAAAGGAATATAGGAATATATTGGACCAAAGTGGTCACAATCTTATTTTTGGGGAGCACAATACTTTCTACTTAAAGCAAGAGAAAAACATAGTAATCAGCAGTTTGACTTGGATTTCATTCGCTCTTGACATTTTCTAGCACAAAATAAGTGTATTCTGAGCAAAAATAAGTGTCATTCAGATATTGGAAAACAGGCTTAGGACACACAGTTCTTTCAATAGGCTTCAAATGAAGCATCTGAGAATAATGGGAGCAATCACAATAGTTACAGCAGTTCAGCTGGCTGGCCAGAGGCATAGAGCTTCTGTTGAAAGTTCATTTACTTGTGCAGCAAATTACTTGCCATCCAGAAATGTGATAAGCACTGGGGTCACCAAGAAAAACCAAACAATTTTTTTTTCTCCAAAATCTTCTATGTTATCAACAGGTAATTATCACCCAATGTGCTATGTGTAATATTAGGCAAGTGTAGGAAGAGGGGCAACTAAACCAATCTGAAGGTGTCTGGACATCTCTGAGGAGCTCACTTCAGAGAGGGATCTGAAAGGCTGGTAGAAGTAGGGAAGGATGTAAGGGATATAAGAAAGAAGGGATGGAAAGAGGAGAGGAAAGACAAGAAGAAATAAAAGCTAAGTGTGGAAGAGAAAGTAGTGTCCAATGGGGCAACTCAAGCTCCTCAAGGTTCTTGAAGTTCAATGAACTGTATGAGGTTAGCAAAGGAAGCTGTCAAGATAGATTGAGGCAAGATCTTCATGGATCTTGAAGGGTCTCTTTAGACACTTAGATCTCACCCCATGTGCAGTGGGAGGTCTGGAATGATTTTATGACACTCAAAGAAGTGGAGATTTTGGAGATTGGCTGGTATTTTGGCTATTAGAGTGTGGCTGGACTGGTTGACTGGCTTTCAGAAGTATAGTTGTGGAAAGGAGTTGTCTCAAGTTTATTCACTTTGCACAACAAGCTTCTGACTGATTTTGACTGACAAGTCCAGAACACCAAAATCCTGTTTGCCATGAGACACTTCCACATGAACTTAGCTTCCATTGTGTCTGATAGTGTGGCCCATGAAGGGACATGTGGACTCTCTGCTTTCCTCTGTGTAGTCCAAACAGGGATTCTCTAGTGTATGCACAACAACGTATATATTTCTTTCTGCCCGTGAGTGCATTTCTGGCTCAGTTTGAGCTCATGGCAGACAGAGGTTGTGAAATCTAGTAATTTGCTAGATACTGATGTCTAGCGAAATCTGAGTCTTCTAGAGAATGTGATACATGAAACATGTCAGGACAGAAGTTCCCAAAGTGAATCCTTAATGATAGAATTTTAGAGATCACTTGGGGTCACTCTGAGGAGGCACTTCGCATGCTGAGTCCTTCCATCCTGCAGTTGCTCAGATGGCATCATTTAGATATCTAGGTGTCCTCTAGCATTAAAGTGTTTGCTAGATGTGTGCTCTTGACTATTGATGGGAAACAAAACCACAAAAGGAAGGCTGATGTAAGTCACTCAGGCCTCTGATCTAACCTGTGTGTGCTCATCATTAAGTTCAGTTTTAGGACTTAATCTTTCAGACCACTTGTTATAACAGATCACTGTTACTATTTTGTAGTTTCTGCTAAAAAAGTAGCATTTGTTTTTGTCTTCTATAGTATACATTTTATTTGACAAAAATCGTAAGATAGGGTTCTTGTGAAAATATAATTTTTAAATTAAGTTTGAAATTCAATTAAATGTTTAAATTAAATTATAATTAAGATATAAGATTAGATTAGATTAAAATATAAACCTGTTTTTGAGTGTTCAGCAATTAAATGCATAAAGTCTGCTTTTAAAAAAATACAAGAATAAAATTACCAATATTTGTGATTATGAGTGTTCATTTAATAAAAACCCAATTTCCTTTATTATACAGTTCGTATTTTCATTATGTATTTGGAGGAGCCTAAGGAACTCCCAGGAAACCAGTAACATTTTAAGCAAGTTTGAAGTCTGAATGAGAATTTGCCATTGGATGAATATGAATGACAACAAATAAATAAATGAGTTGGGATTAAGCATCCTGTGACTCTGAGGAAAACTGGCTCTCAAACCTTCCTTCCTTCCCTCCCTTCTTCTCTCCTTCCTCCTTCTTTCTTTCCCTCTCTCCTCCCATCTTCCCTCCCTCTTTCCCCTCTTCCTTCTTTCCTCCCTCCTTCTCTCTCTCTCTCTCTGGTCTTCCTTCTTGCCCTACCTTTTTCCCTCCCTCCGTCTCTCCCTCCTTTCTACCCCCTTTCTTTCCTTCCTCCCTCCCTTCCTTTTCTTCTTCCTTGTTGAATTTCCAAGAAACTCCGAGTTCTTTGCTGGCAATTACTCGGATCCCCCATTCCAATTAAGAGAAAACAAGATTTGACCCACTAACTCCATCCCTTGCCTTTTGCCAATTAGCTTTTATTCTTCCAATGCTAAAAATTTATTCACATGTTACCACTGTGATAAAGGAAATTTTAACCATTGGGCAGTTATGAGCATGAAGGAGCATCCCAGTTCCCCCAGAGATGGATGATTTTGAAAAAAAAAGGAGCAGGAAACCAGCTCCTCAAATGAATTGTTTTCCATTATGATTTTGTGTGGTTCAAACTAAAGAACGTATTTGTAAAAATAAATAAATAAATAAATAAATAAATAAATAAATAAAGTTTTTGTGAAATACTTAATGGTAGGAAAGTCTAGTCTACAACATTTTAGAATTGGCAGGAGATTTGGAGACCATCTAGAAAACAGTATTTCCAACGTTCATCCTGGAGAACAAAGACTTGCTGGAAGGCCCAGTTTTGGAGATGAGAATGTAACACAGCAGGTGGAATAGGGTGCCACCTTCATTTTACCTGGAATAGCCTTGTCTTAATCTGGTCAATGTAATAAAGTCCTGTGGAAGGGGATAATTCATTGTGATTTTTATTTGCATTTCTCTGATGATCAGTGATGCTGAGCACCTTTGCATATACCTGTTGCCTATCTGTATGCCTTCTTTAGGAAAATATCTATTCAGGTCCTTTTCACATTTTTTAATGGGGTTATTTAGGTTTTTCCTATTAAGTTGTTTAAGTTCCTTTAAAACGAGTGAAATAAGCTAAACAGAGAAAGACAAATACTTCATGAGCTCCCTTATATGTGAAATCTAAAAAAAGTCCAATCTGTAAAACCAGAGAGTGGAATGGTTGTTGCCAGGGTCTGAGAGGTGGGGGGAATGGGGAGATTTGGTTAAAGGATACAAAATTCCAGGATGAATAAATTCTGGAAATCTAATGCACAGCATGGTGACTATAGTTAATAATGCTAATTGTATAATTAAAATTTGCTAAGAGAGTAGATAGATATTAAGTGCTCTCACTACACAAACACACACAGACAAGAGGTAACTATGTGAGGTGATGGTTATGTTAATTGGCTTGACTATTGGTAATCATTTCATAATGTATACATATATCAGACTACCATGTTGTCCACCTTAAATATACACAATTTTTATCTGCCAAGTGGATCTCAATTAAGATATAAAAAAAGCTCTGTGAAATGTTTTATTTTGGGAATGCATTTCACATCCAAGGGAGGAGGGGCAGAAGGAAAACAGTGAATCCTTCCCACCCTGTTGCTCTATAGAGACAAGAAGCAGTGTCCAGAAAGGCAGGCGTGGGGGGTGGGCGTTTGGGAGAGGTAGGGGAAGCATGCTGAACTGTGTTGTGTGGCTTTGGGCACATTGCTTGAACTCTGGAAGTCTCCCTATTCCTTCACCCAGGCCCTGTCTCCCTGGTTTAAAGATGGGAGGGTAAAATTCCCACTCCACGACTCTTACAAGAACCCTCCTGATATATGGACACTTCCTTGGGAAGTCCAGACAGTGCATGATTACAGAAAGCTCTCTGCAGACACTCCCATGCATTTGATGGGATCAGTTATTCAATTTCTTCCCAGGATCTTTGCTTCTTTGCTAGCTCTCACCCTCCCTGGGAATTTAAGGGGTGGGAAATAGGGCCTGTACCAGGGCATGGGCTCCCCAGCTTCCCCTAGGAGGAAGGGTCTATCCCTCTTCCCTCATTGATCAAATGTCACCACAATTATCTGGCTGCTGGAAATAGCTCTGGCATTTTTTGACGGTGACGGTGCTTAGCTCTGAAGGATCTGTCAGGTAGATTTCTGCTTCACTCTTTCAGCCTGCTCTTCTCTGAGACCTGCTTTAATTTGCTCCAGAGCTAAGGTAAGAGTCACGTTGCAGCTCTTTGTCCTGTTCCCAGTTTCCCTTCTAAAAACACAACCTCTTTTTCTTTGTCGATCCTTCAGTGAGTTCCGATGGGGCGGCGTAGGAATCAGCTTTTCTGCTTCCCTCGGCAGCTGGGTCTCCACTCAGCTTGGTGTCTCCGAACCAACTAGCATCTACAGCATCTTCCAATTTTCTGCCATCCACAGATTTCATTAAAGGGCTCTGCCCCCCTTCCCAAGCCATTAGTGAAGAGCCAGTCAGAATAGGGCATAGCTCACAGCCTCCTCCCAGCCCAACACCCGGCGGCCCTTTCTTTTTCATCTGCATCTCCTCAGTCACACTTTAATCTGTGGGCTCAGAAACAATTTCTGTCTGGGTGGGAAAGGGACCAGTGCTTGAAATCTTGTAGATATGCCTGGGAATGTGGAAAAGGCCAGGGGCTCTGGGTCCTTTCAAATGAACCCTAGATCTGCCCAGATCTCACTGTGTGATTGCATCAAAGAACGTTAAGGGCTCTGGAACTTTGAAAATGAAACTAGGGATACTGATGATCCCTTCCAAGAATTATTGTGAAGACTAAGTTACCTGAGACACTATATAAAGCCCCTGACACAGGTCTGTTTCCTGACGCAAGTCTGTTTCCTATCAGCGATTCAATAAAAGTTGGTTCTTTCCTCCTGATCATTGATATTGAGGATTTGTGCCCGATGCTGCTTGGGGCCAGGCTGTATCCTTTGTCTTAGCTGCTTCAGTGCATCCCAGCCCAGTTTCCAAGGCCAATATCTGCATCTCCTTGTCCAAGTACTTTCCCACACCGTGGGAACTTACTTTGTTGCCCAAGGGGAAAGCAAACAGAGTAGGGAGGGTATGCCCACCAGGCAGCTACTGTTAATCCAGTGACAAAGGAGTCAGAGCATAAATGATCTGGCCCTCACACCCCCTGAGGTGTCTCTTCCACACTGGACCACAGTGGTCACCAGCTTGATAACACACCCTTTATTACCTGAGTTTTCTACCCTGACCTAAGACAGCCCAAGATCACACAGACTAAGAAATAGACCTCGTGCAGTGTGAGTGCTCCATTAAAATACATTTTTCCTCCATATGTTTTCCTATCCCAGGAAGTATTCAGACTCAGGCCAGACAACTGGAGAATTGGCACCTATGGGAGGGTTTTACATTTACATTATTGTGAAGATTGGAAATAATGTTTAAGGTGTGTGTTAATACATGAGAAAACATGACTGGCTTCTACACAGCGCACTATGAGAAATACTCAGAGTTTCTTGGTCATTATCAAAGTCACAATCTGTACAAATATCGATTACCTATTGATTGTCTATCTTAATTCCTGCCCAGCAGAGAATCATGCTCCAAGGTTAGTCTATTACAGGGAGAAGCAGGTGGTAGAGAGTGGGTAAGGAATGAGGAATGGGAATAATCCAAGCCAGAGATGACAAAGGGGAACTGCAAGTTGGTGGGAGGGGCCTGAGAAGACTCAGATGTCCTCTCTGAGAACATGAGAGTGTGGTCATCGTGGAAAGATGAAGACTTGGGTCAGGAACCATAGGGCCAGGACCAAAAGAGGGTTGGGGTTTAATGAGGCAGCTCCAGGAGAATTACAAGTGCTCCCAGCTTACATTTCAGCACAGCGCATGTTTTCAAATTTACAAGAGCCACCAAACCTGAGCGCTAACTATGAGCTGGGCAGCAGAGTGCAGGTGACCCTACTGGAGTAGACTCAAGGCAACGCAGCCTCATCAGGATTCAATAAACAGGAAAATGGTGTTACAACCCATCCGCCACTCAGTGTGTGAGCGCCTCTGCCCCTGAATGCCATCAATTTCACACAGCTGCCTCTGCCTTTTGTCATAATGGCTTCACTGACGACTTAACTTCCTTCTGAACACAGGCATCACCTCTGTTTCTGTGCCAGCTCATCCATTGTTGGCTGACCTGGAGCAGAAAATAGGTTGCTTAATAAACAGTCTCAGCATTGGTACAATGCAGCCTATTTCTAGGTCAGCTATACCTGGTGGGGAGGGAACAATGATCTCGTGGTTAAAAGGGAATGTGTTGCCCTATCAGGAGTGTGTCCCTTAGATGGTTAATTAACCAGAGACCTGGGAGCCCAGCTCAGAGAGCATGCTCTGAAGATGAGAGAGAAGTGGTGGCACTGTAGGCAAGCCGTGGGGGATAACCTTGGATGTTCTCTAAAGAGCTGGCCACACACAATGCTCTGCAGAGATGACTGATGTAGCATTTATACAGTACACAGCATTGGACTTTCTCACTGCTGTGGACCTTTCAGGCAGGGGCTGTTTAATCCACTAGGACATTCAGTCACGTCCTTTTGAAAATTCTCGGCCCTCCACGCTCCTTTTATCTGAGCAGATCACCGTCTCCAGTGTCTGACCAGGCAGCCAGCGCCACATACTGACCGTCCTGGTGCCCTTGCATGGGTCAGCAACTCCCCTTGACCTTGCTGTCTGACCCTTCACACAGCCCATTCCTGACTATTTCCTGCTCTCGACGCTTCCTGACTGTACCCTCTATAAAATCTGCTATTTTTTGAACGTCTCCTAGAAAATATTAAGTACAAACCGGAGCAGAGAATGTGAGCTCCTGAATAAACAGACACAACTTTGAACCCCAATTTTGTTGATCTTTTCCAACAGCATGACCTTGAGTAAGTTATTTTATCTTTGTTAGCCCCTTTAGTGATTCATCACCAAAGCGGAGATTTACATAAGTGCTCAATAAATCTTTAGCTGTTATTACTGTTACTGGCTATAATTTGTATTCACCGTTATGTAATAGTACTAAATATATAATGATAAATAATTTATTATAACCATGCACTTACATAAATATAAGGTATAAGATTATTTAAACTATAAAGTTAGAAATACCTATTATTATTTATCATTTTTATTACTATTAGTAACTACTGTTATGAGTATTTTAACTTGTCACTGTATTCATATCCGTATTATTTATGTAAATGCTCAGACCTCAGAGACATTTGTAATTATTCTCACTTTACACATGAGAAAACTGAGGTCTAGGGAGATTCAATAATTTTCTCATGGTGGTGATGCTAATAGTAACTTGTGGGGCAAGAATTAGAACACTTGGCCCCTAAATTTACTGCGTTCCTCATTCTCTTCTTTCTTTTCTCTCCTTTTATTCCTTTCAAATACAACCTCCCTCCTTTATATTCCCTGTCTTTCTTTCCCCTCCCCCCATCCTAGGAATCCAGAGTTTGGAGACAGGGGTCCTGTCACCTGAGACTTATAGACAGGACTTGGAAGAATACATATTTTCTGCATTGGATTATGTTGAAAAACACCACAGCTGAAATCAGAGTTTGCATTGTTTCAGTTATTAAGCCACACAGTGTATGGAATACGCATAGACGTAATAATTTTGCTTATGGCTCAGGATTGTTAAGGGATTTAATTGAAGTAAATCTGAAAAGTATAAAGTGGCATATGATAGTTTTTATTGATAGTTATTAGTTTCAAGAACGTTTCAACAATTAACTGCTTATGAAGTTTGGCAAGGGCTGGTCCTACCAGACCTACTTTGCTGAAGAGGTGATATAATTATAATTAGCTCATTACTGGTATGCCACAGAAAGCTTGAAATTAGTGTACACTTAATTGGTTCATTTATTCATTTTACAATTAGCAAACAAGGCAGACTTGGAATGTGCCCTCATACAGCTTACTTTCAGGTAAGTATACACATTTGACTTACACGATTTAATCAAGACAGATCAACAGAATAAAACCATAAATTATTTCATGACAGTTTTTAAGTGTTCTGTTGAAGTCCAGGGTTCTGTTAAGCATCAACACCCTTACTGATGTCCAGTGTAAATGACTGAGTTGCTTAAGAAATCTTCTTCATAAATGATATGCAAGTAAAACAGGTTAAGGGAAAGAATCACGATTTAATTAGTGTACTCCTGAAAATCGCTAAAGGCAACCTTTCACTTTTTATATATACACATACATTTATAAAAAAGTATACTACTCTTACATGTATGTTACATATGTATATATTTTTATTTATTTATTTATTTTTATTTGTAAAGTGTTAATGTTTATTTGAAAATCAGCATATATTGCATGTTTATTACATAAGCAAAGATAAAAATGTAGACAGAAATCTATCTTAAAAGACTATACTCCATGTAATTATTTCTAATAATCCAGTTTATGCCCTAGTTTATATCCTTTTTTCCGGACATATATATGTATATTTATTTTACAAAAATGGCATCATATACTGTCCCTAGTTTTTTAATCTGTTTTATGTCTGTGCCCAATATCATATGATGATGTTCTTTTCACATTTTTGATGGTGGCAAAACATTCCCTTGTGTATATGTACCATAATTTTTTAAAAGATTTTATTTATTTATTTGACAGAGAGAGAGAGAGAGAGAGACAGTAACAGAGGAAATAGAAACAGGGGGAGTCAGAGAGGGAGAAGCACGCTTCCCACCGAGAAGGGAGCCCGATGTGGGGATCAATCCCAGGACCCCAGGATCATGACCTGAGACGAAGGCAGATGCTTAATGACTGAGCCACCCAGGCGCCCTATGTACCATAATTTAAATGATCTTACATGGAGATCATTTATAGTTTTTAGCCACTATAACAGCTTTTATAAACACCATGGTAAACATCTTATGTACTCGAATTTTCTCATTTGACTGAATACTTCCATAGGGTAAATTCAGAAAATGCTACCTGAGTCAAAAGGTACCATATGATGCCTTTAAGGATTGGGGTCTGAATTACAAAATTGCTCTCCAGGAAGGCTGTAGCACTGTCATCTCCTACAAACAGTGTATAAGACACCCCATTTCTGCATACCTTCCCCAAGACTGGAAGTTATTCTTATTTTTTATTTTTTTAAGATTTATTTATTTATTTGCAAGAGAGAGGGAGAGGGAGGAAGAGAATCTCTGATAGAAACCCTACTGAGCATGGAACCAGACACAGGACTCAATCTCACGATCCTGAGACCATGATCTGATCTGAAGTCAAGAGTCGGAGCCACCCAGACTCTTGAATGTGCCACTCAGGCGCCCCACATACATGTTTTTAAATCAATTTCACTGACATATCTTTTCATGTAATAAAATGTCCCCATTTTAAGTGTGCAGTTTGATGAGGTATGAAACAGTAGAATGAGCAAGGACTTGTTATGTTACCACCAGACTCTGCAACACGGGCTGAAGAAGGGCTGGGAGTGCTCAATGAGATGGCTTGGAGCCAAACAGAATACATGTATTCAAAAGCATTGTTTCAGAAACATTTATGAAGCTTCCAGCATGTAGCAGGCATGGCACGAGTTGGCAGAATACTGAACTCCTACATTGCAAGAGTTTCTGATTTAGAAAACCCTCCCATCCATCCTCTTGCTCATTTATTATTTGTTTATCGAACAAGATAAACTGTAAGGCAAATAGGAATTATTACATCCACTGAATAAATAAGGAAATCAGGCCATAGAGAGGATCAATGATTCATTCACAATCAGCATGTAGTAACATGGAGAACAAGGACTCACATCCAGGTTATTCTCAGACGCCATGCAGTGGCCTTTCATGGTGCACGTGGCACCATATTCCACCAGAACATGATTTCCTCAAGCACGCTGATGGGTGTGGAACAGAAAGAGTTCCATTTGTTGCTGCCAACAGTTGGGTGCCTGTGGTTACTGCTAAAATCCATTTCCAACATTGTCTAGTTCAAGATCTTTCTAAACCATAAAATTAAAATTATCCCACGCTTCATCTCAACTCAATTCAATTTCATTTGATGTAATAAAGTCACATGGAGTGTCCACTTCATACATATGCCAAAGAAAAGAAAAGTAGGATGCACTGGACTCTTGGAGCGTCAGTAGGCCACTCACTTTGGCAGAGCATGTGATGTCTTAGAAGGTGCGATTATAATAGAAGGATGGATTGAGGTCACTTGAATAATTAGTGATTCATGGTGTATTAGTCTCCTCGGCCTACTTTAACCAAATACTACAGACTGAGGGATGAAAACAACAGAAATTTATTGTCACAGCTCTGGAGGCTAGAAGTTCCAGATGAAGGTCTGACAAGGCCAATTTCTGCCAAGGTTTCTCTTTCTGGCTTTTAATTGTCACCTTCTCACTATGTCCCCACATGGCCTTTCTCATATATGCACTTGGAGATAAAAGGAGTGAGGTCTTTGGTGTCCTTATAAGGACACAAATCCTGTTGGGGGGCCCCACCTTTATAACCCCATTTAAACTTAATTACTTCCTTAGAGGCTCTATCCTATCTCCAAAGGACTTCAATATATGAATGGGGGGGCACAAATATTTAGTCCCTAATATTCTGTTCCCCTAGCCCCCAAATTCATATCTTTTGCATGCAAAATGCATTCATTCCATCCCACAGACCCAAAAGTCTTAGCTCATTTCAGCATCAACTGCAAAGTCTAAAGTCCAAAGTCTCTTCTAAATGTCACCTCAATCAGATGAGGGTGAGACTCAAGGTATGGTTCATCCTGAGGCAAATTCCTCTCAAGCTGTGCACCTTATGAAACCAGACAAGTTACATACTTCCAAAATACAGTGGTGAGGCAGGTAGGGGCAGAGAGTCTTATTCTGAAAAGGAGAAATAAGAAATAGGAGTTGAAGGGTCCCAAGCAAATCTAAAACTTATCAAGACAAATTCCATTAAACCTTAAGGTTCAATGCTCTATACTCCAGACCCCAGCAAGGCAGCAGCTTCATGGGATAAAAGCATTCAGTCCATAACACATTCAATGGTAAGCAATTGAAAGCATTTATACTTGAGAATAACCTGTATAAAATGTAATTTCAGAAATACCAATTTGGGTTGACAGAAATGGATAATTTGAATTTACAAAAAAGCAAAGTGATATAAATTAAAAAGCTATCAGGATAATCCATTTGCTTACTTTCCCCCCATTTATTCATTGCATATTTGAAGAACTATGGTCATTTGCCATATGACACACTGATTGTTGAAAGTGCAATGACATATTGGACAGACCAACCTCTGCTTTCAAGGAATTTATTTTCTAGCATGGAAAGTGGCCTGACTGCAGAGTGGCAGTGGGGTGAGTGGAGGGGTAAATGGGAGACATGATTCAGAAGGATTATCAGCAAAGCAGGAATCTGTGTGGATGTGCACTAAGCAGATGTAGGGAATATTGGAGGTGTCCAGTGAGGTCCGTTTTGAAGTTTGGACACTCTTTTTGTAATCTATTTAACACAAATATAGGAAGTAAATGACAGTCATATTTTATTTGGGGCTGTTGGAAAGTTAACAGATTCTGGTATTACTATACCTGGTGCTTCCAGCATGGCAAAACAGCCTAAGGCAAGTCAAAGTAAATCAAGACACTTCATTTATTCATTTGTCCAATAAATATTTACTAAACACCACCCATGTGTCAGGTACTACTATAGATACTGAAAATAAAAAGTTGAAAAAATTTATCAAGTCTCTGTTTTCTGGACCTAACATTAAATTGAAGAGACTGACATCAAACAAGTAAATAGGGATATGGTGCAGTTTCAGATTGGGCCCGTGAGGTAGGAGAAAAATTCAAATAGGGTAAAAGATCAGAAAGTGATGGAGAAAGTGCCACTTTAGAACACATGGTGGGGGAAGGACTCTCGAGAGAGAGGACTTTTGAGAAGAGACCTGAACAAAGCTTTGAGCTGAGTCACTTCAACCCTTATTAAATCCCAACAGAGCACAAAGCTTGGTGGGAGATCCTAGTAATAAAGAGTAATAAATCAGGAAACAGAACAGAATCACAGCAGCCCACATAACGCATGGTTTTTTGTGATTCTCACACTGAACTCTCTCTCTCTCTCTCTCTCTCTCTCTCTTTCTGTCTCAATTGCATGCTCTTTTCTCCCCCTAGAAATCGTTTATCTCAGAACCATATAATGTGCAATTTCAGAAAAATGAAACATTAGGAATAGAAGGGACTTCTCTGGGTATTCACAAACCGTGATTGCCTCCAAATGCAAAGTCTGTATCTTGTGATGGTCCAACCCATGTTTGATCTCTTTGCCCAGTGGAAAACTCGCCACCCTGAAAGCAGTCATCGACCATGGGTCTGGCCTCTGGGGCCAAACTGGACAGATACATCCCTTCTTCTTCCACATGGCAGTCCTCTAAATCCTCATGTCCAGGTGAAGGATGCCTCAACGTCTCCTCTGATATGTTGGTATAATGGCACTCCCTATTCTGGTTTCCTTCCTCTGTACTACCCATGCCCTTTGACTGCTCCCCCTTATTCTTTTTTGTTTGTTTGTTTTCTTTCTCTGAAACATTTATTGAGGGCAAAACCCTGAGCCAGGGGTTTCATGAGGCATGAAAACATCAATATCAATAATACATGGTCCTCTATCTTTAAGATTTACCACTTATCAGGAAAGAAAAGCTTTGAAAACAAACTCATTACATTGTGTATTTGTTACTATGGAGAGAGACTGTAAACTCCATCCAGCAGTAGGGGAAAAGCCACGGCAAGGATGCTCTGAGCCAATCAGCAGTTGTCCGGATCCTTGGGAACTGAGAGAAAGAGCCATATGTGCATAGGTAGGCTCATGGGAAAATTCAAACACGTTCAAGGAGTTCCTCCTCAGAATTGAAGCTTCGTGGTCCTGAAGACAGTCCTGCAAAACATTTTGGAAAACCAGGTATGGAGATGTTCCGTGGTATCAAAGATCCTTCAAGCATCATGGGGACATCCAGTATAACCACACAAAAGAAGACTATCATCCCCTTTGTTTCAGAGACAAGAGATTGTAATTTTGATTTCTGAGACAAGTTTAAGAGAATTATATTTTGTCTCTTTATCGGTCGTATCACATGACTTTATCCAGTTTAAGATATTAGCCCCTTGGAAACATGGATTAGATTATGATTCCCTCAGTACCTCAGAAAGGTCATGGTGATACATAATAATTATAATAAAACATGTGTATGGCTTGGTAGAATTGGCAAAGCAACATCATATACAACATTTATTTTGGGGGGTAGTTATTTTCCCCATTTTACATGTTAATGGAGGTGATGGGGGTCCAGAAATGTCGCAGGGGTTATCCCAGGTTACAAACAACATTGGTAGAGGTAGAATCCAGGCCTTCAGGCTGCAAGATGATGTAGTTCCCCTCTAACATTCAGTCATTACTTTCCTCAGAGAAAGTAAAAAATTTAGATGGTAGTAAAAGACATAAAGGAAAAAAAAAATGTCTATTGCTTTCTGACCAACTAAGCTACTAGCCACTCTCCCTGCATTTATTACTCATCTCCAATCCACTTACACTGCAGTTGTCAGGTTTTTGTGGAAAGAATCTGGGAACATGGGAGCAGCTGTCAGCTCTTCAGAGGTTCACTGGTCTATCTCTGAGAAGAGGTCTGCCTCTGAATTCAGGTGGTGGGCATGCCTCAGCGAGCTTGGGTAAGAGGCATGGTCTCTTGCTTAGATTGCTTATGTCTGTGGGGCATGGTTCTTTTTCATGCAGCATCTTGTCAAGCAATTCAGATAAAACAATAGCCCTAAGGTTACTGAATGTAAGTGCTTTTGACTATTCATTTATTTAAGAAAAGCACAAGATGGAGAGAGAATGGGCATTTAACACCACATAACAAGAGAGCTCTGTCATAATATTAACAACCAAAACTTCTGTAAAGCTTTAGTACATGATCAATACATAATTCTAATTTCTAAAATTAGTTTTAGCAATAGGCAATTTCGATCCCCGTTTTATATTGAAAAAACTGCTGGTCAGAGAAGAAGGAAGGAAAATAATAAAATACGTAGAGCTGATTTGTTGTATGTTAGACAGTCTAAGAGTTTTACATACATTAACTTAGTTACTTTTCACAACAACCCCATAAGATAGTTAACATTTTTTTTTTCCATCACAGGTCAGAATCTGGGAACCAAATAGATTATGTAATTTGCTCCTAGTCACACAGATAGCAAATATGGTATTGAGATAAGAAGGCTGGCAAATCCGGGCACCTGGGTGGCTCAGTCTGTTGAATGTCTGACTCTTGATTTCAGCTCAGGTCATGATCTCAGAGATCTAGCCCCTGATGTGGCTCCATGCTCCGTTGGGAGTCAGTTTGAAGATTCTCTCTCCCTCCACCACTCTCCCAACCCCCATCCCTGCTCCTGTGCATGCTCTCTCTCTCTCTCTCTCTCTCTCTCTCTCAAATAAATAAATAAATTATTTTTTTAAAAAAAGAAGAAGGCTGGCAACAGCCCTATGGGCCTCCTACAAGCATTGTCTTGCCCTTTTTATCATACCTTGTCTCATTCAGTCCTGTTGGTCACCTTGGGAAACACTACTGGGATTCCCAGACTTCATATACTAAGAGGCATGCCTGAATTCACATAGTGAAGCTGATATTCAGCTCCAAGTATCCTAACATCACATTCCCTGTTGTTCTACAATACTCAAGTTCCTGATAAGCAAAACAAATTAGAACTTTGTCTTTTTTATATATATACTAAAAATATATCATTTACATTCTCAAAACTATTAGGGCAATGATGAAATGTAAACAGTTTGCCATGTTATATGGGCTAATTTCATTTTTTTAAAAATTATGTCATTCTTCAAATTAATTGATGAAAAGTCAGTTGTAAGGGAGCTCGTTCTCATTTATTTATTTACTTTTGAAGATTTTATTTATTTATTTGACACAGAGAAGAGATCACAAGTAGGCAGAGGAACAGGCAGAGAGAGAGGAGGAAGCAGGCTCCCTGCTGAGCAGCGAGCCCGATGATGCAGGGCTTGATCCCAGGACCCTGAGATCATGACCTGAGCCAAAGGCAGTGGCTTTAACCCACTGAGCCACCCAGGCGCCCCAACTCATTCTCATTTAAATACTCAGTTTTTTTGGAGGTAGAATGAGCAGACTTTCTAGGGCAACTCAGATGGAGGCAAATGTGACAGGCTGTGGACTGTGGGACTTCGGATAGGAAGTTAAAGTCCCATGGATCAGAGAGTTTCCCTGCCAAACAGCAGGGCCAATCAAACATTTCTCACTTCCCCAAACCAAAGCTCCTTTGAAATCGCCAGGTTTATTCCCAGAAGTCTTTGGGTTTTACCATCCATAATCCTTTCTTATTATTTTTAACACTGGGTCATAGTCCTTTGAGTCTCGCTGTCTTATTTTCTTTGGCTTTTAGGAAGCTTGAGTTTTCAGATCCCTTCTTGATTTCAATAGAAGTACTATTCCTGAGACACCTCTTGCAGACTTTCCTTAGTTGTCAAAACTTGTGCCAAGAGAGAGAGAGAGAAAAAAAAAGAATATCTCCCAAGCTATACTTGCTGGGTTCAGTGATTATATAGGAATCAACAATTGTAACTATATTTTTTCCAAAGTTTAATCTGCAGCTCCTAGGCAGAGACAGATTTGAAATACCAATACCCTTGGATTTTAATTTTAGCCTTGTAAGTTATTGTTTAGATAACAATTATTATGAGTTGAGCTCTCTGGTCCTTAGATTTCACGTGTCAAACTTTAAGGTCTATTATCTATCATGAAGGATTGCTCTGGAGATTAAGGGAGATTAAGGCACCCCATGGGGTGCCTGGGTCCTTTAGTCCATTAAGCATCCCACTTTTCAATTCTGCTCAGGTTATGATCTTAGCGTCATGAGATTGAACCCTGATTTGGTCTCTGTGCTGGGCATGGAGCCTGCTTAAGATTCCCTCTCTCCCTCTCCCACCCCCTCCCCCATCACTACATATGTTCTCTGTCTCTTAAAAAACAAGGAGATCTTTCATTCACCCATCTCACTCATTCACCATCCATTCAATAAGTAAGTTCTATGGATTTACTTAGTATCTAGAATTCTGTTGATCATTGGAAGTGGTAGAGGTTACAGTGCTTTCATTGCTATTCTCAGGACTGCATAATCTATTAGGAGAGACTTGCATGCATAATTAACTGTTGGTAGGATGTCTGCCAATAGGATGTATGAACAGAAGCTAAAGGAACACCAGGAAGTTACAGGTTCACCGTCTAATGCTGGCTGACTGTTAATGGTTCATAAAGGAATCAAGGTATTTATTTCTGAGGAAGAGAAAATGAAGTAAGGACTTACTGAGAGCAAGCATAAGCCAGATTGGGAGGAGTTTGGGGCAGGAGCATACAAGAGGTGTGCTCTTTCTGCAGATCCATACGTAAGATAAAATTTGAAATGGTAATAAGTGCTTAGCATTTTAAATCTCTTTGATTCTAAATAAAACAACAAAAAAAGCCAATTTGACCTCAAAATCTGCCTTTGGTTGCATGTAACCAAAGCTATTACTGTTCCGAGTTTAACACTGAATCTTCATAGCATCCCAGACTTAGGAGCTGTTCTTTGAAGTACAAAAGATAAGATCCTGTGGGGACTGGACTTTCTGAACATTGAGAGGTTAATTTACACTGCCAAAAAATAAAATCAACCTGCCACGAATCAAAGTTCCAATTCCTATTTTCCAGGGCATTTCACAGGAGGATTTTCCCACTATGGAAAAAGTACAAGATAATAGAAAAATCACTCTTGTGCTACTTTGGAATGAAAACAAACAACAGAGTCATGCTCTGTTGGGGAAGTTAGCAGGCTGTCATTAATATGTCTCTATAGAAGGAAAAAAGGTAGCATTCCAAACAGGAAAAATTTTGCTTCAGTCAAATAACTCAATCTATTTACATGTCTCTGTTTATGTACACCTAATAGGAGTGCAGCACCATGTTGGTTATTGTAACTTTATTCCATGTAACCCGCTTAGATTAAGGATGAACGTGCTGTTAGGAAAAGAAGATGAGCATTTTGGTTTGGGTCTGCCTGTGCTACTTTGATGGAGTGACATTGGGCAAGTGTTACCACCTTGCTACATACACACTCAATGGTTTTTATAGCACCAGTGTTGCCCACAGACTGATGGATGTAAAATGATTAGAGGTGTTATAATGCAAAATGAATGTAAGTTATTGACAAAATTACAGTTAGAAAACACCCCAATGGTGAATTAATTTTGAGTTAATTCTTTTCTAACTCTGAATCTGCATTCACCAGGCTTGGAATGTAGGAAAAGATACTGATGGTTTTTGTGATCCCTGCTGTCTTCATCAGCTTGGGCTGCTAAAACAAAGTGTCATCAACTGGGTGACTTAAATAACAGACATTTATTTCTCACAGTTCTGGAAGGCTGGGAATTTCAGATCCAAGTGCTGGCATATTTGGTGTCTGGTGAGAACCCCTTTCCTGACTTGTCTTGTGGTATCCGGGACGGCTCTTCTTATAAGGGCACTAACCCCATCAGAAGGACTCTATCCTCCTGCTCTCACTACCTCCAAAAGGCCCCACCTCTAGATATCACTACCATGGGGATTAAGGCTTCACCATATGAATTGTGGGGGGACACAAACATTTAGTTCATGGTACCTGCCCTCAGTTGATGGGCAATTTCTCTTCTTTCATCATTTAAACTTATTATCAGTCTCTTGACCTGTTTGAGAACTTGATCTCAGCTTACCTAGGCAGACCTCTCCACCCTACTTTTTCCTCTTTTTGTAAATTATTAACCTCATCAGCCATTCATCAATCCCTGACATTTTTTCAATGGATAGTTGGAGAATTGAATGAACACATGAAGGAACTTTAAGGTTCTCACATTCTGGGAGAAGTCTTACCCATAGTCACAAGCAAGAACAATGTCTCTACCTAGTACAGCTCTTGGTACCAAGCAGATGTTCGTGTGATGTTGATCACCTTCTGTCACCTTCCTTCACTGTCCACAACCTCCTCCCTAACTTTGAGGGTACAAGTGAGAAGGATAGGAATATTGGCTTTTTGTTTTTGTTTTTTGGTTGGGTTTGGTTTTTTTGTTTGTTTTTTTTTTGTTTTTTTGTTTTTTTTGCATCAAGTCCTAAGGCCTAATTCTGTCTTTTGCTCACTGCAGGGATTTGCCAAAATTAAGATTACTGACACACATCACTGACACATAAGAGAGTAATCAGAGAGCCTAGAGACACTAAAATGGCCCACAAAGGGAAGGCAGTATTGGTGGGAGGAACAAGGAGATCATGTCATTTTGCTGTTTGTGGTTGGTCCTTATTCTCTTAAGAGTGCAGTGCCAGGTTGGGTTAGCTTCTGTGTTTGGGAGACGCTGGAGGCTGTGATGGGTTTCCAAAAAAAAGGGTATCATTTTTTGGCTGCTGAAGCCCATTCTCAGTCTCTAGGGAAGCACTTCTCAAAGAGGCTAGAGGATTAATCTACTGTTCTTTATGCCTTTCCAAGAAAGAATAACTTGGAAGAGTGTAAACCCCAGCCCTTCATCCTGGATCTTTGCCCCCAAACTGCTCCTGGTGTTATGGAGGTTCTGGGGCATGCATTTACTCAGAATCCTTTATATCTCTGGGAAGGGAAGCCCAGAGGAAAAGGAGATGTGACCAGACTCCTGGACATCAATGGTTCAATGACATTGAGACTGTAGCTGTGACTTTCACTTGACAAGAATGGATTCTGCTGGATCTATCTCTGGGTGGCTCCTGGAGAGGTGACGACGTGATGGGCAAATGCAGGCACCTTCTCTCATTGGGGCACCCCTTACCAAACCTGGGACACCTCCAGGTTTGATCCAGAGAAGCGCCATGTGTGGTGAAAAGAAGACTTTCACAGGACACTTGTTAAGATTGAGGAATAATATTTAAAAACAGACAAAAAAATAAAAAATAAAAACAAAGAGACACCTCTTAGCAGGACACTCTTGAGGTGGGACAATCCAATGCTGTGAAATTGCAAAAACAAAAACAAAAACAAAAACAAAAAAAACCTCCAAACACAGTTGATGTCCTTCTTTATCCTGTCTTACTCTCGTCATTTCCTCCACAGAATAACAAAGATCCTAAAGTGGGGTCGTCTATCTCGAGATTCTGCTCTTTTTCCAATTGTATAGCTAATAGAGATAAAAGCATAAATAACAACTATATATATGATAATTATATACATATAATTGGAAAAAGATTACATACATGCATATATACATATGAAAATATACATTACTTTGTGTGCTTCTAAAGTTCTAAGTTGTAACGCAATATAAATATGGAAATCATGAGTCAAATATATTTAAGAAATACTGCAAAATTTTTGCAAGATGTATCAGAAGACTAAAAAAGGCGATGAATTATGTATTTCAAAGAAGGAAAGTAACTCTCTACTATTTTCTAAGCTCAGTTGACTATGAGATCAAAAACACCACCACCAAGAACCCCAACAAACTGCCAACTCGATCTGTCGCTGAGAGTTCTGAGGAACTCATTCTGGAATGAATATAAGATCCTTAGCTAAAGCTGCTAACGGACTCTTGTAGTGTTTGCACTGACTAGCCACATACCTCAGGACAAGAAAGCTGTAGGCTTTAGGGATGAAGCAAGACCCCCATTTAGCTCAGGTGTGCACTTGAGCCTCCTTTGTCCTGCTCCCTCAGGAACCTAAGTGTGGCAGCAGGCAGCCAAGCAGAGTTAAGGTCTAAGTGAGCTGGAGGCTCCCCAGATATCAGGCAGCAGCAGCAGCAGCGGGAGAAGCCCCAACAGAAGAGGGTGCCCAGCCCCAGCCTGAGCGGATGAGTGTGAAGAAGAAATGAAGGCTCATGACTGTGTCTTGCAAACTGCAAACTGTCAACTCTGGATGCCATTAGGTAGTGTCAAAGACCGCGCTGGGGGTCACTGACGTGTGATTTAATTTAAAAATATTCGTAGCCAATAATTCTGGAGTGCTTACATCCAGACTCGATGCTGTGCTCACATTGTTCCTGGTGCTTCCCATGGAGGAACTCTTCTAGTACTATTGTTATTGATGCTATTATTTAACACTACTATTTTCCCCACTTGAGACGAAGTACAGGGAGGTTTAGAAACGTGCCTGAGACCAGGGGTTGCTGCGTGGGAGAACCAAGCTCTGCCTCTCGAAGCCTGACTCCCTGCCCAGATCTCACATCCTGTCACTTAGCACATAACAAGCTTACGACGACAGCCTATTGCTGCTCTCGGTTTAGGAATGAAGAAATTGAGTCTCGTGGAGCACCTGTAATTTGCTTAAAGTCGCGCCACCGTTTGAATGCAGAGCTCTCTTTTCATGAGCGGATGATGTCTCTGGTTGAAATTGCTGAGGTGGACAGAACAGCAGCCCCCAAACTTAATCCCAATGAGGCAACGTATAGGTTTAATATTTGGGGATAATTCTCTGCCATTTGGGGTTGTCTGCATCATTTCCCTGGGTCATTAACAGCAGCTGGGTAATCAATTTGGTGAGGGAGAGTGAAAGCCTTTTGGGAAAAGCAGGCAATATTTGGTATTTAAATATAAAATGTTTTATATTTATATAGTCAATTATGCTTTTTGAGGAGGTTTTCACATCAGATTTTCCACATCATTTGGTTCTCCTAATACCTGTGGAGAAGAGGTAGTTGCTTTTCAAAAGTGCACTGGAATTAGATTTAGATCTGTTTGAATCCCAGTTCAGCCACTTAACCACACGGCAATCATAAATAAGCCTCTAAAATCACCTGAGCCTAGGACTGTCCTTTAGAAAATAGGGTTAATATGGCAAACCCATAGGGCGGTTAGGAGTAAAATAAGGTAGTATACACAGTATGTGGTAGCCATGCTGTTAAATATAAGGTATTTCCATATCGCTTCATCTATTCACTGTAGAGCCCCACTGTGTCCTGAGAGCTAATCTGTACCGGGAAAATCACTATTCTAGATGAATGTGGTTTCCGTGTGAGGGATAGAGGTCCATAGGCTCAGGTTGTGGGTCAAACTCAGTGACCTTGGTCTCAGGGTTTCTAGATTGCTAATCCTCACTCCTTAAAAACAACACAAGATTCTTGGATCACATTAGTGGTTTTACCATTGGGTTTTAAGTGACCCAGGGATTTCATAAATGTTCTTGGGGAGCATCCTGTTGAAGGGCAGTAGGTCTGACGTGGTCCACCCTCCACCACGTTCTTCAGAAGTGATGAGCTGCTGCTCACGAATAATAAATAAGCATATTCTGTTTGGCCTTCAAACTTGTGTTTTGTTTTGGTTTTAATACGGCTGACTTTAACATATAAGTGTGTGTGCATTGCATGTATGTGTTTGAAATCCAAATTCCTAGTTTAAAGAAACTCATGACTTATGTGATGATCAGGTAGATGTGAACTGACTCATTAGCTGTGTGATCACCATGTGTGTTTAACCTCTTTGAGTTTTAACATTCTCATCTATGAAATGGGATAACACTATTTCATCAAATGGTAATGAAATTTAAATGGGGTCACCTTAAAAAGATTCCTTGACCCATAGTTTTGCCAAATACATGTTAATTTTCCAATTAACTTTCTAATCTTCTTCCAATTCATGGGAAATGATTCTACCTGTCTCTTTATGAAAGCATTTGACTTCAACATTTTCAATACTGAAAAAATGCATATATACCATGTACTTATAATTCAACATACATTTAAGAAAAATATATATATAAACCACTTAAAAACTAACATATAATTAAGGCACTTTAATCTGCTCTGCATTTTATGGTTATTAAAGACATAATTTCAGACTTTCATATATAACATTTAAACATATAAAATGTAGATAAACACCATTATTTTGTATTTCAATGTTTGTGTTAAAAGGTCAATCAAATTCTTACTACCTTTCCATTCAATAGGTGATTCAAGGGATACCTAATGTGCTTACAGCATCAAAAAGTGGGTGTATGTAGGTCTTCTAAACCCCTGGGACCTCCATTACTCTGTCACACAATTCCTGTGAGCACATAGAGAGCGGCTATTATGCCAAAGTCTGACATTTTTTTTCAGCCTGCATTTGCATTCCAGGGCAACTATTATTTCTCTTAAGGCTACTTTTCATCCTTAATGCAGTGGAAAATGGGCATTAAAAAGAGATTTTATTTCTAAATAAAATAAAAGAAGATACAGAAGGAATTTGTTGGAGGATGAAGAAGCATCCATTTGCAGAGAGCACCAGGGAACTTAAGTGATGGAGCTTTTGATTAAAACTGTTTCTTCAAGTGCATAAGCCTTGGGATGAGTCAGAAAACCCAGGTATGGCTGTTGTTCAGCCTCTTAGACACTGGAAAGCCCTCTTGTGCTTTCATCTTCCTCCTACTTACACTGCCCAGCTTAAGGACTGAAGGGAAAATGCCCTGGGACAACAAATAGAAATCTGTTTAGAAAACAATAAAAGTGTATTTTTAAAAATACATGGAATTATAATGGAGTACTTACCTGTAAGTCAAATTTGAGAGCTTACCTGTTTTGAGTGTAGCTTTGGGAGACTAATAGATCTTTATAAAAATCCCAACCTAGGCACCCCATTGCCCTATCTCTGAACATCTGAGTTGCTCTAACAACTGGCTTTCTCCTCTATAAAATGGACATCAGTTGGGTTCCTTCAAATGGGAACCAGATGATGACATATTTGTCCGATGCTGAGCTCCAAGTCTGGTACAGGATGAGCTCTTAATAAATAACAGTGAGAATAACAAAATGAGGAGGATGACCTGTGAAGTCAAAATGTCAACCAAACAAATAAATGACTTTGAAATTCCAATGGTTGGCTTTAAAAACCAAAACAAAACAAAAACAAAAACTGAACACTTGGGGATCACAGAAAAAAAGGTTTAATTTCTACACATGCAAACCAGTGGGCATCTTGGTTGGCTTGTTATTTAATGCATCAGACTAGTTGTATTTATTAGTTGTCAGATACTACACTAGCAACTGGTAAATCTGGTGAAGAGCATCAGGTAAGTCTGTGGGCTGAGTGTCAGCCAATGTTTGCCAAAGACAAACAAAAAGGAACCGAAGGGTAAAAAGCTCATCCTAATCATATTTTTCCATAGAAAGTCAAAGTGATGATTCCATTAGGCTCTTGCTCTTTTGTTTTTCTTAAAGATTATGTGGTATCAGAAGGAATCACAGGTTTTAGCTTATCACATAAGTTCTTCAAGCTTCTTCTACCGCTCTAATAACCTATCTCGCAAGATGGTTATGAGGCATTAAACAAGATATTGTACCTGAAAGGGAAAGGAAGGTGGTAGTTTTTTTCAGCTGAATGAATATTAACATGAGCCCTGGCACAGTCAGCACATCATAGGTGCACAATAACTAAGGGTATTTGGTCCCTGGTTCCCCAAGAGAGCTCATTGAGAAGTTGCTGAAACAGGGAAATTAACACATAACCTTAATGAATGAATTGTCAAGTGCACCAACAGACTTGGATTAAGATACTTCCTAATCCAGTTTGATAATAGTATCTGGAAGAAGTATCCTGTGACTCCCGAATGATGAGAAATGTTTAGCAGGTGCTTGTGCAGAGGAAAAGTGAAAGCAGCTGGATAGGTGGGTGGAAAACAACACAAAAGAGTGAAGCTGGGAGTAGGGTGTTTAGTGAGAAGCAGCAGTGGAAGATGGGGAAAGAGAAGGTAACCTGACTTATTTCCTTTTAGCATGAGAAAAAGGACTTTAATCCATGGGCCCATGTCACTGGCAAACGTACCATACTTTCCACATTGCCCAATCAGCAGGCAGTCAAATATGTTGCCTCCGCTTGAAAGATATCTGAACTAACTTCAAGCATTCATGTCTGGGAACCAACTATAAGGTCAACTCCATGTGATCAAAGGACAATGATCCACTGTGTTGATGGAACCACAAATTTTGTCTCTCATCTTGGGCTTGTCTTCACCTCCAGACCCTGGGTTTGGATTACACCCCAGTGAGGTCATAGGCTGTTCAGAAGTAACCCTGGAGCTACCATATCCTCCTCCAGATCCTATTCCTCTTGTAACCATTTCCTGGATACACATTATATCTCTGTTCCTGAAAGAATTAAAACAAATCAAAAAAGTGCAGTTATTAAAAGAAACTTTATCATCTCCCAGAACCATTGCTCAGTGAGCAAATGAAGTGGGGGAGAAGCATGAGATAAAGTCCTTTGGAAAAGGGGATTTGTTGGCTGACGTGAGAAAGCTGAACACTAAGCTGACTTGCCTTGTTTCCTGCTCTCTATTCTCTCAGCCCAGATAGACCAATGGACTGCCATGAGTGGGTTAACTCAAGCCCAAGTTATAGGATGAATGGGGTTGTGTGGGTAGTGGTTCATGGAGCTTCAGGATTAGAATGTCCTGGCTTAACCCCATGTACCCCATGTTGACCCTTTTCTCAGTTTTCCCCCTTAGGTGTAAAGCTTCCTGCTGAACTTCAGTTCTACTCAGATTCTCCCATGATGGAGCCCAACCCTCCTTCCACATCTGCTTCTCCAGTTTCCGTAATTCTGGAGCCAAATACTTTTCTGGTCAATAGTCCCAGTCCCTAGTTTCCAACCCTAGATCTCAAGGTTTATGTCTGATATCCTACTATCGGTATCTGTATGCTATTGATATTTTCACAGATATTCATATTCTATCTCATCTCAGATGTTCTCACCATCTCATCGGACAGTCCCTTGTTATCCTGTCCATGAATTCCTTCCTTCCTTCACAGATGTATACTTGTTCACGACGTGCTAGCTGTCAGGACAGTAGATGTGAATGAGGCATGGTCTCTGCCCCCATGGCATTCACAGCGGAGCACAGGACAGTGAGACATCCACAAATATACAAACACATGGATTGATCGTGTGGATATTTGAATAGAAAATATATAGCAACTTTCCAAGGTAAGAATGAGGAAGAGATTGCCAAGGATGGGTCTCTAGATATTATTGCTGCATAGAAAACCACCCCAAAACTTATGAGGACTAGAGTAAAACAAGTATTTTTTTATGTTTACAGATTCTGTGGTTTAGGAAGTTAGTCTTCATATAGGGGGAAGGTTGGTCTCTGTTTCCCAATGCCTGGTCCTCAGCTGGGAGAATGTGAAGGCTGATATAATTTGATGGCCAGGGTCTAAATAAGCTGGAGGACCTTCCACGACGTGGCCAGCAGTTGATGTGGGCTGACAGCTGAAACAGCTACATGTTGCATTTCATGTAGCCTAGGCTTCCAAGCAGCATAGCAGCCTTGGAGTCATCAAATTTCCTGCAAATGTAGCTCAAGGCTCTACAGGCAAGTGTGTCAGCTAACAAGGCAAAAACTGCATTCTCTTTTATCACCCAGATTCAGAAGCCTGTCAACATCTCCTCTGCCCCTCTGGTGGTGAGAAAAGAGTCACAAGCTTACCCAGATTCAAAGGGAAGGGACTTTGTCTTCTTTCTCTGTGGAAGAGTTGCAAGATTCTAGAAAAGCCTGTGGGATGGGAGCTAGCCTTATATCCATCTTTGTTAACACACAAGCAATTGTTTTTAAATGTGAAAAATAAGGAAAGGTTCTGAACAGTCTTGGCAAAGATATTAGGCATTAAAGATCATGATGAACATTGTGAATAGATTAGAGTGTCTCAGTGATAATGCACACAGAGAAGAACTGGTAGGGCGATATCAAGAGAAGTGTTGGGGTTATAGAGATCTTGAAAAGATACAGGGAACCACTTACCAAGTTATGGGAACTGACCAGACACGAGATGAGAGGAGTCTCAACTCAGGTAATTGCTGTGGAATTTAAAAGATGAAATGACCAGGAGGTATTTAAGACATAAAATACTTATGACTTGTCAGTTCATTGGCTACTGGGCTGAAAGATATGTGGGTACACCTGATATCTGTCACTTTCCTATTACTCCGCCTCTTTCTCTCCCTCACTGGTAAGGCTTCTAATCACATGAACAAACTGGGGAGAGAGATCCAGGTTGGCCAACCAGAGCACCCCATTCCGTTGGAGTGGAGTGGTAGACACGTACCCCAGGCATAGCTAGTGGACACTGTCATAGGATTTCTGGAACTACTGGAAAGATGATCTACTCTTTTCTATGAGAAATGTAAGAATGACCTAACCCAGAGGTACAATTTGCCATATTTTCCAAATAGAGAGCAACTGTCAGAGCATGAAGACAGCCCAAAGAAAATTCGAGCCAAGAGGAGGTAAAAGATAAGCAAACACCTGATGATATTGTTAGAATCTTCAGATCCAGCTGAGTCAGAAGCAGTAATTCAGTTACACAGACCACAATATTCACTTTTTTCAAAAGCTTTTTTTGAACTGTGTTTCCATCCTCTACAATCAGAAGAATACTGACCTCTGCAATAGAGAAATTAAAGATGACTGAAGTTCTCAGCTGAGCATCTTGGAAAGGGTGACAGCCTACCGTTGCTGCTGTGAGGACAATAGTAGAGGAGAATGTCTGGTGACAACATCCATCCTATTTTAGACTTGCGGCAGTGGAGTCATCTGTCAATCATGCCAGAGACCAGCATGTTCTTCTCACTGCGATACGTGCCAGCACTCACACGCATGACAGTCTTGTAGGCATACTCTGTGTTAAGCACAGCTCTTAGTCCACTAAGTCTAATCCCATGACATCCTTGCTCACTCCAGGACCTTTCAAAATGTGAGAAGGTAGTGTTATTAACAAGAAACGATCTCAAACTAATCATTTGATATCATCAGGTAATTAAATATTAATAGTGACAAATGATTCCTACCATACTTCGTGACTGATTACAATGTCTGAGTATTACCTCAATCATGGTTGCAACCTGGTGCTTTTGGCTATGGGTGGGGGGTGTAGAGATTCAGAGGGAGGACAATGCGTGAGGTGAAAACTTTGGAATAGGCTAGGGCTTCTTCGGCGTTGCTCCAGCTGCTGTGACCGAGGACAATTCAAGCTACAATGTGAAGCCCCTAATTCTAAGTGTAATACAAGCAGCTTTTCTATCTCCAGCGTGTTCTATTGATTGCAGACAAAATGTAATTACCTTCTGAGATACACTTTTCCCATCTTAACTCCCTCTACATGTGAAATGAACTGTAACAGACAAATTAGGTTTTTTTTTTCTTTCCTCGTTCCTAACATTCTTAGATTTTTTTTTTTCTGATCCGATGATTCTCTTCTCCTATGACTATAACAGTGCACTTGAGGATTAATGGTGTGTTCTACACGGCCAGATAGAAGTAATACGCAGTCTGGTACAATATGTAGAGTTTTACTGGAATAGAATGCCACAGCTAAAGGGGATCCTGAAATCCTCGCACCTCCAAATCTGTCCTACCTAGTGGGAACCCGAGAACCCCAAAACAGAGGAATCATGGAAGGCTGGCCACTCCTTGTTTTTTACGGGGTTGTACAAGCACCTCCAGTCTCCTTTCCTGGCTCCTGGTTCTTCCCATCACCTTAAGACTGGATCGTACCTACTGAATACATTGTATTTATAGACATTCCACATGGCTTCCTAGTTATCTGCATGTCCCATCTCAGTGCAGTTTGTTTCCATCAGAGCACCAGTCTCCACAGTTCAGCTTTGCTCCATTCCTCCATCTGGCTCATCCTTGTCAGCGGCAGCGGCAGCCTCAGAGGGCGAGCTCGGAGGCAGGAAGACAAACACACAAGCCTTGAATTTCCTAAATCAGGGCACCTCAGCCAGCGTACATTTTAGGCATATGAATCCCAGGTGTTTGGTGTTAAAATTAATTCCTGTAAGATAAGCATCACACTTTGCACTTGCACAGCACTTTAGCGTGTGTAAATCATGTTCAGGGATTGTTTCGTGGTGACAATTAGGTAAGTTATGCAGCCATAAAGGTTCTGTCAGTGGACAGACCTAGAACTGTTCCATCTCTTTTGGCAAGAGTTGCTCCTCCATTTTTAAAAACAATTTCACAAAGAATATTGTAACAAGAATAAAACATGTTAAATGTCATCCACACTCCAATCAAAAGGCAAACCTATCATTACTTGTTTTTCCATGTTTCTTTTTGAATCGGTCCATTTGCACTACGTGTGTGTGTGTGTGTGTGTGTGTGTGTGTGTGTGTGTGTGTGTACATAATCATTTATGTATTCAGGTCTTTTAAAACATTTTACTTTACTCAACTCCATATCATTTTCCCTGTTGCAACACTGTATTTAAAGTAATCTTGGTTAATGCTTGCTCAGTATTAAAGCAAATGGATAATATAATTAATTTTTTTCCATCAGGGTTTTTTTGCAAAAAAATGAATAAAAAAGGAATGAAGTCAGTGTGGGATGAGAGGCTTTGAAACATAATTGTCGCTTTTCATTTGTTTATTAATTAGGTTTCTGTGGAGGCAATAACTGGGGGAGAAAGACATGAAGACAATCCAAAGGAGAATAATCTGAGGCTATGTATTCAGACTTTGCTGTAGCAAAGGCTTCAGCCACCATCACTTGGGTTTGGCAGTGACCCACATGCAGGCCGAGGAGTGGGAAAACTTCACAGGAAGAAAGAAGAAAACCCAATATGTCCTGATAGCAGGTTGGGGAAGATCAAGGGCAGGCTATCAGGAAGCAAGGCATCTCTGTGATTGGTTTGGGGAGCATATTTGCCTTTCTCTCGTTGGTCCTGAGTTGGAAGTCAGAGCAAAAGTGAGGGAAGTCAGCAGTTACTGACCAAGTCCTGTCTTTTTGGCGACCAACTGCTGCAGAAGTATGGTTTGTCTTCCAGCTCTAGTTGTTGCAGAGATGGTTGGTCATGGTTCTCTTGTGTATAGTCTGGCATTGTCCAGCTGTGTTGTGAATCTCTCACTGGATGAATGTTAACATGATCACTTAGTGCCAGAAACTGAACTCAGAAGTTGTCTCTGAGCTGTGGGTGTGAGTGAACCCTAAATGCCAAAGAACACATCAGTAGTAAAATAGAATGCTGTTAGTAAATGTCCAGGTTGCCACTGACAGCTGTTTACTGACATAAATTTACAGGAACAGTTATGTAGTCCGAGTTCCTCAATAGTTACTAAATTGCCCCTTTGGTTTTTTATTTGCTTCTTTCTACTAACATCAATAGGGTAATAAATTAAATCGACCTGGTCTGTGGTCTGTGTTGGTCTTTAAAGCAGCCACGAACACTGGTTCTACCAGTGCGTGGCTTGGTGTATTTTTATCCTAGAGTCAGTTTGTAGTTTGAGTTAGGTAATGTTTCCCAATTCATCGGCATAAGGTCCTGGCTTCACAATATTTCGTCTCTTCTCCTTGTATCATGAAGTGAATATTTGAAATAACATAAGCCATACATGGACAGATTATAAACAATCATAAGGCGAACACCTGTGTAATTGAAGGTCAGGTTAGAAAGCAGATGGAACTGGCTCCTCAGAGAACTTTGAAGCCCATCTCCAGTTTCGCTCTTCTCTCTATTCTGGGAGCTAACCCTTATTCTGACCTTTGGGAAGTGTGTAGTCATAGTTCCAGGATTGACTCTTATATCTTGTCTCTGGTCTGCAGGTTTTGGTCTGTCACGTGACTCTTGTGTTTAAGGCATCTCTGTCTCTCAGGAGTCTCTGTTGAAGTACCAAACTAAGGTTCTCCTGAAAATGAATTTCTCTGATATGGTTTAGTGGGGAGCATCACTCATCAATGGAGAAACCCAAAAGTTGAGGGGTTCCATCTGACTAAGAAACAGACTCTTTAGAGTCAATGGTGTTCCCTCCCCCCAGGATCCATTCACATGTGATGGGAGCTGGAGTCCCAATGTCATCCACTAACCCAAATATCAGAGGCAAGCCACAGAAGATATATAACCACTTTCTTTGCGTTTCCTTTTAAACTAATTCAATTTAACAAGGCCTCCTGTTATAAACCTCTCCCTAAAGTTTCCCCCAAACCTGTAGGTATAGATGGGGAGGCAAGGGGATATGAGAGTAATGGTGGTATTTATTATTATTATTATTATTATTATTATTATTATTGTTGTTGTCGTCGTCGTTGTTGTTATTGGACCCACTACATAACTATTGGGAGAGACAGAGAAAGTGCAATTGTCCATCTGGATGAAGAAACTCGGAAAACGCAAAGGTTGGCCCGAGGTAAAGTTACAAAGGACAGAACCGGAGTTCTCCCCCAGATTCCCAACCCTCTATTCCGGGCCCTTCCTCCCAGCGCATGTCCTTCCCCATACCATATCACAAGTGATTCCCAACCCTCTATTCCGGGCCCTTCCTCCCAGCGCATGTCCTTCCCCATACCATATCACAAGTGATTCCCAACCCTCTATTCCGGGCCCTTCCTCCCAGCGCATGTCCTTCCCCATACCATATCACAAGTGATTCCCAACCCTCTATTCCGGGCCCTTCCTCCCAGCGCATGTCCTTCCCCATACCATATCACAAGTGATTCCCAACCCTCTATTCCGGGCCCTTCCTCCCAGCGCATGTCCTTCCCCATACCATATCACAAGTGATTCCCAACCCTCTATTCCGGGCCCTTCCTCCCAGCGCATGTCCTTCCCCATACCATATCACAAGTGATTCCCAACCCTCTATTCCGGGCCCTTCCTCCCAGCGCATGTCCTTCCCCATACCATATCACAAGTGATTCCCAACCCTCTATTCCGGGCCCTTCCTCCCAGCGCATGTCCTTCCCCATACCATATCACAAGTGATTCCCAACCCTCTATTCCGGGCCCTTCCTCCCAGCGCATGTCCTTCCCCATACCATATCACAAGTGTAGGAACAGGAAATTTTCTTGATGTTCCCCTTGTTTAAAACAGAAGAAACCAAGCTGACACATCTGGGTTTGACCCAGAACAGGCTAGAATCTGGAATTTCCTAATGTATAACAAAATGTTAAAGAAAAATGTGTTCTTTCAAGGAGCTATGTTCTAACCCTCCACACATGTTTATGTAACCTCACAGAACTAACTTTCCATTCATTTATCTGCTCATCCTTTCAGTGTTTGATAAACATTTAAGACATCTTGAGATAAGCAGAATGTGAATTATTAACACCATTTTGCCAAGATATAATCCATGCTCAGACATAGGTGAGTGACTTGCCATCTTAACAGAACTAAGAACCGATGAAGTCGTGGTGGTAACCCCAGTCCTTGCCAATGTGTTCCGTCTCCCTGCCAGGGCCCCTTCCCGAGTGCGATGACTGCCTCTCTTTCCTACATCATGCCTGGGGATGTGGTCATTTTCTTTTCTTTTCTTTTTAATTTAATTAGCCAACATATAGTACATCATTAATTTCAGATGTACAATTCAATATTTCATCAGTCGTGCATAACACCCAATGTTCATCACACCATGTGCCCTCCTCAAAGCGCATCACCCTGTTACCCCATCCCCCCACCTAACTCCCAGGTCATTTTAGTATTCGTTAATGTTTAACTCAGAAATAGAGCAGATCTTTCCATGTCTGGCTTTGCTTTATTAGAATACTTTTCTCCTCCTACCCCTCACCCATCTCCCCCACCACTCCCTCATCCCCTGCTGCCCTTCCTCCTCCCCCTCCCCT
>LNAC01000206.1:2205878-2274248 GCA_002007465.1 Ailurus styani
CCCTGTCTCTCTGCCTGCCTCTCTGCCTACTTGTAATCTCTCTCTCTGTGTCAAATAAATAAATAAAATCTTTAAAAAAAAAAAAGAAAACCAAACTGAAATGGAACAAGAGAACCCAAGTCAAGAAAGAGTGATTGTTACTTTTCCAGCTATTCCGTCAGTGAATTGAACCCAGTGATCAGTCAGTGCTAATACACCACCAGGAAGTCCCTAGTTCAAAATTGGGCTCTAACAAAGGAAAGTGTACACTTTGGCCCTTCCCTCAAGCACCTTAAAAATCATGTTTCAGAAAGAATAATAATACACAAGAAAAATAATGCAACATGCATGTTTGTTCTTAGAATAAGTGTTCAGTGATATATGTTACCAATATTTGTGATACACTTTTGGGCTCACTTGTGTCCCAGGACTATACTAGAGGCCCTAGGTCCTCACCCGGAAACTGAGACTCAGAATAGACTAACTTACCTGAGATCACACAGCTGATAAGTAACAGTGAGAAAGATATTTTACTTGCAACTTTTTATCCACGTCTCAGGCTCGTGACAGGGAAGATATCCCCTTATTTCAGCCTTCTGGTTTTGAGCTAGTATCTTGGAGGAATAAGGGTGTCAGCTCAAAAAAAGGGAAAAAAGAGGACACAGAAGGCAGAGGAAAGGAGCAGTATGTGTGTATGTATGGGAGCAGTTGGAAACCTCTGTTAATCTGTGTTCACCTAAAAATGGGGGTTTAATGCTTCTAGGCATTTGGCAGGAGAATGGTGAGTTTGTAACATTGACAAATCAATTGGAGAAAACATCATAACTCGATTGTAGGGAAAAAGCAGATTTTCCTTGGTTTACTTCATCTGATGCTTTTTTACATAGATGAAGAATCGCTTCAATTCTATTATGAAATTGCTTTCTGAGTTTGCAATAATAAGTTTCTCTAGTGGCATCTTTGTATCTTACAAAGTTGCAAACTTTCCCATGTGATGGCACTTTTAGAAGAGAGAGTATAAAATGTAATTGCTTTGGTAACATTTCACAGCAACATCAAGAAAGACTTTGATGTCCCTGTGGTTTCAAAACTCAAATAATATCAACTGTTTTCTGGGCTTTTTTTTTCCCCCCTGTGAGCCACATTCGTATTAATCACAAGGTGCTGACAGCTTGACAAATATTCTTTTGCACGGTATTCAACTGATATTTTTAAAAGCCCAATAATATATCAAATGGGAGGGGGGACTGATAAAAATAAATTTCTCACTGTTGATAGCCAGAGTTTTGATCTCCAAAAATTGTTCTTAGCTCCAAGGTAGTGTTACTTCAAAGAGACGAAAATCGTCCAAATGGAGTGGAAAAACTTCAGCTCTTCCTGAATCACATTTCAATCAAGAGAAAAGAGAGTCATGTACATTATTAATCAGGGGAAAAAAGAAAGAGCACTGTATAAATTTTCACAGAGTGTTTGTTATTTCCTTTTGGATACAGTGCTCCAGGACGCCCAGCTAGGTGATGATCTTAAACCCAAAGCAGATGGTCTTTAAAATGATCATACAGATTTTCTTTCATAATGAATCTCCAGAATCCTATAGGATTTATAATAAAAACTGTTCATACATATGAAAAGACAGATGTTTCTTTAGATGCTGCTCACCAGTTCTTTGGCTAAATCCAGGAAGAGCCATTAGCTATGACTTTATTTTCAAGCAGTTGAGTTATGTGAGATTTTAGTCTCAACTAATCAATGTCAAAACACCTTTTAAATGGAAATCATTTTTCTCTGGGGTGGAGGATGGAGGGCATGTGTTTAGGAGGCCAGAGAATTAAGTCCCCTTTCATAAATATTTTTTATTGTCGTACAAGACTTGGGAAATCCATCAGGCTTCTTTCTGGCAGTTCTTCACCCATGAAATGAGACACTGTTCAAAACACATATTTTCTGTCTAATAAGCAGTGATTAGGCTGACTAGCCGAGGAAGAGTAAATTCTACCATTTGCAGGTGTCCATGGTTTCAATACTACACCGGAAGGCAGGAGCCTGAGTACAAATCCAGGATCTATCACTCACTAGCTTCTGAGTTCATCGCAATCAATATCGAAGACATCTGAAATAATTCAGCATATCGCAAACCTAACGAAGCCTCTGAATCACCTGAAAATTATTTAAAATGAATTTTCCCAGCCCCAAACCAGTTCTATAGAATCTGAATTTCTGGAAATAGATCTTAGAGGGAAGCTGTGGTTTAAAAAACTTCTCAAGTGATTTCTCATTTCCTCACATCTAGGAGGGAAAATATCATGTATTTTTCACAGTTGGTTATACAAATACTCCTCCAACTGAGTCTGCAGTTCCAGCTTTGGAAAATCTTTAACTTGAACACTCTTTTCTTGTTTTGACACACACAGGCACAAATGCACACACTCAATCATGTCTACATTCATGTCCACAGATGCTCAAATACATCTACCCACACACACTCATGCACACTTACACACATACCTGCTTACACTCTTGCTCCCCCCAAACTGATGTCATTATGCTATGGATCAAATATTTTGTGTGTGTTCATAAACGTATGTTCATATGTTTGTGTGTATGTAATCACCTTTGTCAGTTTGTTAAACAATCCATCCATTCACAGGGCTTAATTTTTCATATTCTTTGATTGAATGAATATATTTGATATATACCAGTAATTAAGCACACAGTAGACATAATTATAAAATAAAAATAATCTTAATAGATTATTAATAATCTAGCATTAATAATTAGAAATGTGTGTTTTCTGGAAGACATATAATCATTGCAACAGTTACAACATCAGGAGAGTGGTAACAACTCGAATATTATATGGTTAAATTGCCAAATAAAACATGTACCTGTCCTGGGGTGGGAGACTATCTACTAGATGACAATGATGCTTATAAGATATTTTTGAGGATGAAATATTAGCATTATTATGTTAATTTTAAAATTCAGAATGTAAATGTTTATGCCTATGGTGATCTAAATGGGTGTTCTTTTCCTTCCCTTCTTAGCTTCTTCCACTCTCATTTTTTTCTAAGCAGGAGACTATTATAAATGAAAAATTCCCGTGCAACTTATTTTCTTTTAAAGGATCAAAAAAGGAACTGTATTTATTGGATTGGGGGGAAGGGTGCTGATTGCCATGAGTTTAATAATTCCCAGAGACCTGGTATCAGGTGAAGGTTGTAATGCTGAGGATGAGAGAGTGCCAAAGTCCATGCTCCCCAAGCATGTCTGAAGTATTCCAGTGACCCTGGGCTTGCAACGTTGTGCCTGTCTGGAGACAGGAAACAAAACCAAAGGACCACCCAAGGCAAAGATTCTAAAAGGAGACCTCCAATCAGCTGAGATTCCCAAAATTTAAACCTTCAGTGGAAGAATGAATGTCAGACAAACCTCACACTGAAGGAAGTTTCTATCTTGACCTGGGACGGGAAGAGAGAAAAATCCTCTCTAAGAATTCAAAATCATGAACCTCCATTTACATGGATTTCTTGTCAGATATTTAACTGCTGTGTCATGTAAAAACCTCAGGCTTGGGCAACTGGGTGGCTCAGATGTTTAAAAGTCTGACTCCTGGTTTTATCTCAGGTCATGATCTCAGGGTCCTGGGACTGAGCCCCAAGTCAGATTCCATGTTCAGCGTGAAGTCCACTGGAGATTATCTCTCTCTCCCTCTGCTTCTCCCCTTCTCTCTCTCTCTCTCTCTCTCTCTCTCTCTCTCTCTCTCTCTCTCCCTCTCTCTCTCTCTCTAAAACAAATAAATAAAATATTTAGAAAAATAAAACAAAAAACCTCAGGCTTTGCATTCAAAGAGGTCTATTCTTGATGTCCTCCAAAGACCTGACTTAAACATATTCACAATCTCAGCGAAGGGGTACAGGATCTCTCAAAGAAGCTAAAGATCCAAGAACCCAGACTCTCAGTGTGCTCATGATCTCTTTTCTCTCTGGTACTTCCCTCCTTCTCTCTTCTTCCTTCCCTCCTTCTCTCTTCTTCCTTCCCTCTTTCTCTCTCTTTCTTTGAATCTCTCTCTCTCTGTCTCACAGGCACATATACACATCATAAAAACAAGAAAACAAATAAACAGCACCACAACAAAGTACCATGAGAAACAGTGGCAATAACAAATAAGAATAAACAGACATGAAAAGATTTCAGATCTCAGAATTACAACATACAGAATTTAAAAAAAAACATGCTTTGTTAAAAAAAGAAATAAAAGAAATGCTTAAAAGTATTAGAACAAGACATTATAAACATGACAAAGCAGACCTTAAAACATGTAAATAGAACTTTTAGTAATCAAACTGTGAACTGCAGTAATTGAAGTTTATAAGTAAAATAAACATACTAGGCAAAAGATTTAGTAAGAGCTAAAGAAAGAGTTAATGAACGGGAAGATAGTATGCAAAATGAAAGAAAGAAAGAAAGAAAGAAAGAAAGAAAGAAAGAGAAGTCCAGTATTCAGCACAGGAAGACAAAGAAAAGATAAAAGAGAGAACAAAGTGGAACACCTGGGTGGATTATTTGGTTGAGTGTCCTGCTCTTGGTTTTGGTTCAGGTCATGATCTCAGGGACCTGGGATCAAGTCTCAGGTCGGGGTCTGTGTTCAGCAAGGCATCTGCTTGTCCCCCTCTCTCTGTTGCTGCCCCTTGGAGCTCTCTCTCAAATAAATAAATATAAACCAATCAATCAATCAATCAATCTTCACAAAAAGATAGACCAAACTATGAAGATCTAGAATATTCTAAATCAGCAACAGAGGATAAGAGAAACAAAGCAATTTTCAGGTAGACAATGGCTGAAAACATTTAAGAACTATTGCAAACATAAATTTCAGACCCCAAAGCCCAATAAACTCAAACACGATAAAGGAAAACTCACCCTCAGAGACACCCGTGAGTACGCTGGAAGGTGAGCTAGAACAGGGAGATATGAACTACTCTCCTGAGTAAGTGGTAATGTGATAGTAAAATGAGTGGTTTCTTGGCAGCATCTTTTAAGGCCAACAGTTGATGGATGTGATAATGGACATCCAAAATGCTCAAGGAATTTACCAGTCAACTTCAAATTCCATCCTGAGCAAAAAGGTCTTTCTTAAACAGAAGTGGAATAAAGACATTTTAAACACATAATAACAAATTTTTCACCAACGAACTTTCACCAGTGACATTTTAACAGTTGTACTCAAGAAAAGGAAAGCAATCCCAGATGGAAGGTCAGAGTTACAAGAAGGAATAGTGAGGAGAGGAATCAATAAATATACAGGTGAGTAAAAATAATCATTGACCCAATACAATAATAGTAATGGTGCCTAAATATTGGTGTAAAAAATGAAATACAAATAATTTTCTGAAAGAAAATAGCATCTAAATTGGAGGAGAAATAGTTCTTTGAAAACAGTAATAAATAAACAAATCTCTATCATAAATAACTAGTAATGTGGGCGCCTGGGTGGCTCAGTGGGCTAAAGCCTCTGCTTTCGGCTCAGGTCATGATCTCAGGGTCCTGGGATCGAGGCCCGCATCGGGCTCTCTGCTCAGCGGGGAGCCTGCTTCCTCCTCTCCCTGTCTCTCTGCCTGCCTCTCTGCCTACTTGCAATTTCTCTCTCTGTCAAATAAATAAATAAATAAAATATTTAAAAAAATAANTGCCTGCCTCTCTGCCTACTTGTGATCTCTCTCTGTCAAATAAATAAATAAATAAAATATTTAAAAACATAAAATAAATAAATAACTAGTAATGAAAGAAATAAGATATAAATAAACAATCATAAAAATGACAAAGAGCATATTACCACAGAGGTAGACATCAGTGGGGGAAAAAACAAAATATCATCAATATTTGTATTCTGATAAATGTAGAGAATAAAATAAAATAAATATATCTTAAAACCAATTCAAGAAAAATCATAAGAACTGGATATTCTTTTAATCATTGGGAAATTAATCAACTTGTGCTGAAGTCAAGTTTTCTGATTTTAATAATCGTATGGTGGTCATATAAGAGAATAACCATGTCTTTAAGAAACACAATTGTTTCTCAGAAAAAAGGCATAAGGCCTGCAACTTCCTATATGATTTAAAATAAATAGTAATATGTATAGACAGATGGTTGGATGGAGGGAAAAGGGAGGGAAAAGTGTAAGTTGTTAAACTAAATGTGCTAAAATGTTTAAGATCTGGTAAATCTGGGTAAAAGGTATATGGAAGTTGGGTGTATTATTTTCATAATTTTTCTGTATGTCTGAAATTATTTCAAGACAAAGATATAAATAAAAAGTTAACTGACTCAGTATTTAACGTCACCTTCTGAAACATCAGGTTTAGAGAATTTATGTGTGTGTTTTTTCATACAGTAAAGGAATAAATCAATTTATACTACAAAAACTCCTTCAGAGAACAGAAGAATGTTCTTAATAGTTTTATGAAGCTAACATATGTTTATTATTTTTTATTTTTTTTAAAGATTTTATTTATTTATTTGACACAGAGAGAGAGAGAGAGGTCAGATCACAAGTAGGCAGAGAGGCAGGCAGAGAGAGAGGAGGAAGCAGACTCCCTGCTGAGCAGGGAGCCTGATGCGGGCCTCGATCCCAGGACCCTGAGATCATGACCTGAGCCGAAGGCAGAGGCTTAACCCACTGAGCCACCCAGGCGCCCATCTAACATATGTTTAATAGTTTAACCAGAAAAGCCAATGTTGTTAGTAAAAACAGTATCAAAAATAGAAAAATAAATCATGACAAGGTTGGGTTTATTTCAGAAATACACGTTTGGCTTAACATTAAAAATTAATAATTATAGCTTAATGTATAAAAATGTTCAATTCAATTCATTATCCATTCATTAATTGAAAAATATATTTTATCAAACTAAGCATAGAAAGGTTCTTCCATAACTGATAAAGACTATCTTAAAATAAAACACAGCAAGTATAAAATTAAATAGTAAATTTAAGTATTACTTTTAAGGTTGGGAAGAAAACAAAGTTGTTTTTTAGCTAAGAATATATTTAATCAATATTGTCTTTCAAATCCTAGATACTGCAGTAAATCAAGAATTAGAAATGAAAGACATAGGGACTAAAACAGAAGAATAAAATTGCCATCAACATGCAAATATTATAATTATATATTAAAAAGTGACCGTGGTAATTTAAAATTTGGCAAATTGGGAATTTAGTAAGGTTAATGAATATAAAATCAAAATACAGGAGTTTAGTGCATTTCTATACACATGACACAACCAATTAAAAAATGTAATAAGAAATCATGTGTAATAGAAAAAAATCAAAGCACCCAGGAAAAAATTTAACAAAATTTTATAAGCTCTTTATACATGGTTGTGGTGATCGTTTCACAGTGTATATGCATATTAAAACATCAAACTGTATATGCTAAATATACAGAATTTATACAAAAAAGTTCTTTATAAATAAAATCACAAAATTTTAGTGAAATGGATAGAAATATGTTTATTTGGACTATACTTAAGACAAAGGACATCGGATAGGATAATTATGTAATTATGTGTACTGTATCCTTACAAAAAAAAAAAGCATGCAATTGTTTGTGGATTAACAAGTTCAGTACAACTGCATTAAAAAACAGTTTACCATCTATTTATGCATCCCTAAAAGTAATTGTTTAATTTTTATGTTTTTGTATATCATATAAAGTATACCGAATTTACTCCTCTATGATTTATTTTCTTTCTATATTATTATTAAGATTCATCCGTGTGGTTTCCCACAGCTGTACTTTATTTTCATTGCTATGTAATATTCCATTCCAAGATTATACCACCATTAATTTATCCATACATTCGAGTTACTTCCAAGGCTTTAGTATTATGAACAGTGCTACTTGAATATTATTATAAATCTCTCCTGGTATATATGTGAGTTTCTTCAGGATACAGCCCTGGGAGTGGAATTGCTAAGTTTATAGGTTTAGAGGCACATGGACAGTGTTACTAGGTAAAGCCACACTGTTTATAGACTGAGAACTGTTCTTTTTTTTAAAGATTTTATTTATTTATTTGACACAGAGAGAGAAAGAGATCACAAGTAGGCAGAAAGGCAGGTAGAGAGAGAGGAGGAAGCAGGCTCCCCGCCAAGCAGGGATCCCGATGCGGGACTCGATCCCAGGACCCTGAGATCATGACCTGAGCCGAAGGCAGAGGCTTTAACCCACGGAGCCACCTAGGTGCTCCAACTGGGAACTGTTCTAAGTGCTATTCGTAAATACAAATAAAGAGAATAGATAAGCTCCTTGCTCATATCCTAGTGAGGGAAGCCAGAACTACATGAATAAGTACATTTAAAATAAATAAGTAAATGAGAAAATATGGGAAGATGATGATAATTACAATGATATGAGAGACTGACTCATGCTGCTGCAGAGTGGGCCAGCCTCTGAGCACGTCTCTGAAGAAGACACATGGAAGCTGACAGGGAAGAGCCTCATGAAGACTCAACAGGAAGATTATCCCAAGAAGAGAAGACAGTTGGCATCATGGGAATAAGAAAGAAGGGAACTTGGAGTGTTTAAGACAAAGAAAGGTCATGTTGTCTGAGCCTCTGAAATGGAACGAAACATTATGGGCAATGCAGTTGGAAGGAAGACAGCCTGAACCAGGTTGAGCTCTGAAGGTCATTGTAAGGATCTGTAGTTTATTTTCAGCTGGAAGCCAATAAAGGATTCAAAGTAGGGAAATGATGTGAGAATATATATATACTTAAAAACTCTCTTCAATCATTACCATGATTGAAGGGGAGTCTTTAAAGTGCATGAGCAGGTGAGCAGCAGGAGACCATTCAGGCTGGAAGAATATGGCTTCATTTAGGGGTGGAGGGTGAAGTAGATGGCTCAGTGAGCAGACTCTAGCCCCAAAGGTCAGCTGACAGATGAAATAGGGAGTGGAAATGATGATGGAAATGAAACAAAGACAAATTCCAGAATTTGTGATAAAGTAGGGGTATGGTGGTGCCAGCTGAAGAGATGGGAGAGTCGAGGGCAGGAGTTTGTTGGGAAAAGCTAAAGAGTTCTGTTTTGGATTTGTAAGGTTTGAAATGCCCACCAGAACTACCTCTCTCATAGGACAAGAGCTAAGAAATTTAACATCCGGGCTTACAGTCTATGGGCTTTGAAATTAGTTGGACACATATTTAAATGCTGATTTTTGTCATTTAATTGCACTCTAGCCTTGGACACAACACTTCATCTTTCTGAGACTTTTCCTGGTTTTGTTTTTCTCATCCACAAAGGTTATTGTAAGAAATAAATGTGATGGTGCATTTTACATTCTTGGCACATTTCAGGTACTTAAATAATAATGAGTTCCTTCTCTTTCCAGTGTTTACAGTGAGAAAATTGAAGCTCAGAGAAGGAATGGCATCATTTGGAGTTATACAGTAGGAGTAGACGTAAAGGAAACATCTAGTTAGTTCTACTAACTCCAATTCCAGTTGTTTTTTTTTCAAGCTCTCCTCCATGTCCTAAACCTTCAAGCAGATACATGATCATGGGGGACAAATTTTGCTATTCTCTGAGCAATGTCACCTATGCATTGAGAGGTGAACATTCTTGCATCCAGACAATGCCTATGTGGGAAGGAGCAAGAAGTAAAATCAGGCATTGAAATAAGCAAGGAGGATATGGGAGGTCAGAGCACAGTGATCTCCAGTAGGTCAAGTTCAATAGCTTATGGCAACCTGTGTTTTAAGAATCTAGCTCCAATCAACAGAGCCAGTGCTTGCCCTCTTCCTTTGTAAGTGACCAATGAGATGAATTCCATATTCCTCACGTTATTCTGGGGTAGACCAAAAAAAAGGGGGGAGGCTTTGTTTGCTTTTATACTCATATTCAAATGAAGGCCAAGTTAAAGGTAAATACAAAAGAAAGAGGAGGAAAGTGAAAGTGCATGAAGACAAAATGTAGTAAAAACAAATCAGATACATTTTGTGGAATGAGTTTTGAAAGCATTTTAAAAATTCATTTCAAAATGTATCTCTGATTTCAAATGCTACCCTGTTTCAGATTGGTAAACTTTATGAGTCACTCTTTTTTTTTTTTTTTGCTTTTCCTTTCCCCTCCCTCCCTTCATTTCCCCCTTTGTCTCTTTCCCCTCATTCTTCCTTCCCTCCTTCCTCCTTCCCTCCTTCCCACCCTCCTCCCAGCATCTGTCTCTCTCCCCCATGCCAGATTCTGTTAACCAATCCAGTGTTCTAACAATGACATTTCAAAGAGAAAGGTGACTGACTACTCCTTGAAAATTTGCTTTATTGTATCCTTTATGACACTTTGGAGATAAAGTTTTGCCTTTAATACCTGAAAATGCAAAATTGGCATGTGAAGAAAATGTACTCTTGTAATGCATGGCATATCTATCATTGGCCTGATGGAATGACAAATGTTAATCTGGTTCGTATTCCAGTTTTATCTTTCCCTTGCTGCATCATCTTGGAAGAGCCACTTTGAGTCTCTTACATAAATGGACCAAAGACAGCCCCTGTGTATTAGCCTAAAATGCCCCCTGTATCTTTTCCTTCTTCACAGCAACCTAGGACCATTAGCTTAAAGCCTGCGACTCTAGACTCCGATTCTTACACATTCACTTTTTAAGAAAATATTGTCCAAATAAACTTATTTTTTAGCCATTTAGGCCTATGCACTTTATATGCATGTCCCCACAAAACTACCTTCAATATCTGCTAATAGTAGATAAGACTAGTTTTGTAGCTAGACCCCAATTGGTGACTCCCATAGGAGCAATTGACTCAGACATTCCTCATTTGCTGTTAAGAGACAAGAGACATCACCTAGGCATGTAAGCTCCATCTTTGATTCCCTCTTCTTCCTCAGGAGGTCCACACCCCATCCTCTCCAGGTGGTAGTTTTGTGCTGTTATCTCTGGAAGGTATCTCTCTGGGAGTGTTCTCATGCAGCTCAGTCCAAGAAACCTGTGTTACTGCATTTTGTGTCTGTTTGTTCCTTGATTAACCTTGAAATTCAAGAACTTACCAGAAATTCCATTATAGAATGAGGGAATATTTTTTACCCAGCAGGGTTGTTTGGAAAACACCTGGTATCACACCTGGAATTTGTTTGGAGTTCATTAAATGTGATGCCATGTCTCTCTGTAATTGATTTGTATGTGGTGTCACGTGTACCAGAGAAAAGAAAGAGGAGAGGCAATAACAATTATTCTGCCATTCACTTAAACATTTGAGAATCTCCTGCTTGAGGCTGGTGAAATGGAGGTACAGGGGCGAACTGAGCAGTTTGGAACATTTGGCTTTTCAAAGGAATTGATTGGATTCTGCCAACTGTCCATGTAGAGCTTTTAGAACTCAACCTTGAAGAAGCTGACTTTCATTCGGTGGCATTTAGTTGTATTCTTACCTGCATGGGCTGTGGCAGGCACAGGGAAGAATATGATGGCAGGATGAGCGAATATTCAGACCGCCATGTTCTCAAAGCATACCTGACCTCCGCTGAATGACCAAAAATGTTTCTGTCTCAAAGTATACCAAAATACTGAAGCCAGAATTTTGGAATTGCAAACATCTAATTTTTGTGGCTTACTTAAGTCAACAGCTCACTGACTCTTAATCTCAGGAAACAAACCGAGGGTTCCTGGGAGGTGGGAGGGTAGGGATAGGGTGGATGGGTTGAGGACATTGGGGAGGGTTTGTGCTATGGTGAGTGCTGTGAAAGGTGTAAGCCTGATGATTCACAGACCTGTCCCCTGGGGCAAATAATACATTATATGTTAATTTAAAAAAGCGCCATTCTTAACTTCCTGTCTGACCACAGCAGTATTGGTCACATTTTATACCATAGTACTGTGTTTTTAAGGGGGCGATTTTTGATGTAATGAACTAGAGTTTTCATTGGACCTTTTTACTTATGAGGTAGTCTGAATGTACGGTCACTTGGTGTTCCGAGTGCTCAAGTGTTCCATCTCCACTGGTACCCAGTAACATCCCAGGAGTTCATTCTTTTAGAGACTCAAATTCCTACTCCAAAAAATAACAATCAAGTGTCTATAACAAGATATTTGGAAAACAAGAATAAATCAAAATATTCAAAGAAAGAGATAATATTGAAACATAAAATGGGCAATGGAGCAGGACTTTATAGGGTAGATTACAGGCAGTGATGCAGTTTTGGCACCTGGGAAAGGAGAGAGGGAAGGAAGAAAGGTTGGGTAGGAGGACACTCAGATGGCAGGGTAGCCCTGAGAAAGTCTTGTCTAGTGAGGGCAAAGGGTGAGCAAAGATCACCTGTTAGAGGAGTCTCATTTGGGGCCAGAAATATCTACAATAGCAGTCCTGCCATACAAGGTCACGAGCTAGAAGTTACGTGGGAGAGGTGGGCTTCGCTATGAATTCCACAGTAGATCCTAAAATTGTGGCACCTATTAAAGGCTGTGAGCTCACTAGATTCCTTGCCCTAGGTCTTCTCATCAAGGGGAGGTTGAGCTGTATACGCTGTGTCAGTCACTCGTCCAGATCCATTTCTCCATCCATGCATGTGGAACAGCAGGATTTGGACACAAGGAGTACGAAGATCCCAAGCAACCACCATAGCTTGCAGTTCAATGATAACTGTATTCTGTTCCCTAGAAAAAGTGTCCTTCCTCTGGGACTCTGAAGGAAGTTTGTAAGAAGGAAAAGTCCCCCACTGAGTCTCTAGGGTGATGCTATATGGGACCATTCTTGCTTCCATCTCCTTGTTCCTGAGCCCAGCTTCCCTTAAGATTAGAAATACAACATACAGAGGTTTCTGATTTATGCCGGTACTGTATTCTAAATAATGTAACCCCAAGCTTCCAGAGAACTATCTTCAGGCAGGTGCCACAAGTGTCTTCGCTAAGCCATTTTAACCTTCTATCAAGACAATTGTTTTTCCTTCTAGATTTCCAGCTGGGAGATCATTAGCCGCTGCCCAGAAATCTGTATATTTTCTCATCCCAGGCCATTTCTCCTTGCATCCAAACCAGTTAATGAGGTTCCACAATTTTATCCCTTGGGAAACATTTCCATCTCTCTTGTCCTCCAGTGCCACACCTTAGCATGACTTTAATGCAACCACCAGCTGCTTTTGATTTTCATGAACATCCCAGGCTGATATACATGTCAACAAGCTGGACATTTTCCTCTTCTCTCGAGTGGTTATATGCTACCTTTCCTCTCTCACACACACAACCATAATTCTGAATGGGGGAAGAGTAATGGTATCACTGTGCTGTGTAACAATAGGTCTGGGCCATTTGGCCATGCAGCTGTTGGCTGCCATTTGATTTTTCTTGGTCTTAATCCTGATGTTATTTTTTTTTCATTTTACAGTGGATTGATACAAAATCTCATAGTCGTGGATTGTCCAGTGTTTTTACTGGCACGCCAAATAGAATCATCTCCCCATAGGTAGTTTGAACGTATGGTTACTTGTGCCCTACACTCAAGAGCTCCATCTCTGTTGGTGTTCGTAATATGCCAGGAATTAATGTTTTATTGTATGAGAATTCTTGCCCTGGGTCTTTAGGGTTTGATTCTCTCACTGTGTCTTCCATACTCCATACCGTCATCTTTTCCCGCCATCACCACTGACAACACTCTAGTCTCAGAACTGCGTATATCACTGACCAGGCCTACCACAGAGACATTTTCTGCTTCAGTCTCACTCAAAGCCAGCAGATTTCCATGTTGTCCAATACATGGGGCAAAGAAGCATTCCAACATGGGTTCCCTTGGCCTTTCTGACAGCCTTTACTACCCTGGACAGTAAATACCCAATGTGGGAATTACTCCACTACCTCATTTGTCAATCCCAATTATCCACTCAGAGAACTGAGAACATTACCATCAGGAGGGGTCACAGTCCCAGCCCACTCTAAGCTGGACTTCAGCTACAACTTCACTTCTCACCTGGCTCGCATCTACCTGCCTTCTAACTGGGTGTCCATGATGTGCTTCCAGTCTCCAGGTGTCAATGTCATGTCCAACTTTATGTCTTCTAGATGTCAAAATGGTAGGGATTCCCCTTTCCCAGCCTAAGCAAATGACCCCAGACTCCTTTTGGGAAGGACTAGGGTCACCCCTCCTGTGGACAATTCTTCCTGCTGTGCTATAGAAGACTCCCTCCTCCCAAGTAAGTGAGTTCCAGACTTAAAAATTGCTTTGGGTCCAGGCACTGAACAAACATCCATGACATTATTTTTTTCTTTATTGGAGCTGCTGTCCACAACCTCATGTGCCTTTATTCTTGTCTCCTTCTGGCGGTAGATGGAAGATATTTAATTCAGTCTTAATCTATTTTAACCCTAATGACATGGTAGTCTTTAAACTGAGTCCAAATCTGCCTCTGGGTCAGTTCCTTCTCTCCACACTCCTGGTTGTAATGGAAACTGCAGCCCTCCCAACCCCACTGCTACTACTGAAATTTAAGTGCTGCCACCTGGCCTCTATGACTGAGGGCTCCATGATCCCCACGAATATTGAAGAGCCCAGCTCTGTGATGACGCTTCTACTATCTGCCTTGCCTTTTAGAGGAGAGCCACCATGGAAATTCTAGAAATACCAATGCCTCTGTCACAGGTATGGTCTTGATGGCCCTGGCGAATGGGACTGAACGGGCCCTCCATGGAATACGGTCTTCTGGTGGATCTTCCAACTTCATGGGACACAGCCATGCCACTATGTCCATTTTTCTCAGCCTCTTTATTCTTTCCTCTGCTCTTAGTCACAGCAATTCAGGAAATTCTACTTTGTTCAGCATGAGGCACCACTTTCTTCAGATTTCTGAAATTCAGCTTAACAGTGAGTCTGACTTATTCTGGTACTAGGGGGTTCTTATCAAAGTGCTAAATCTCTTGTCATGAAAAACATCTTCTAGTCCATGAATTATTGCTTGCCCAGCCTTATGTCTCAATCTGCTTGATCAAACACTCTTAAAATCCAATTCCAGGGATACTCTTGTGGCTCCTGCCAGTGCATGCTAGGTGATGCTTACAGCTCCTTTAGGGGATAGTATTTTATTTCTATCGGGCCCAACAAATCCCCAGCCAAACCTAATATGGTGAGATTTATCCATAGTTATTGGTCAGTCATCCAACAGAGCAGACACATGTGGCTCTAGTGGGGAGAACTTATTGCTTTGTTGGGGAGAGTCCCAGCAGCATCTTCTTGCACAGGGAAGTGTTTGCTTTTACTAAGGAGGGCTGCGCCAACTCTTGAGGCTCTGGTGTACCAGGTGAGTCTAAAAAGCTGAAATCCTTAGAAGCATCTATACAAATGCCTCCATTTCATTGTACAAGGCTCCAGGTTTTCCCAATCAGGACTTTATTTTAGCAAAATAGATCTGCTTTGACTGAGCATTTTTGTCTGGAATATTCTACTTTGACTATTAAATCTAGCATTTTCTCCTCTCCTGTGTCTGCTTTTGGACTTAAGAACACCTAAGATCTACCCTCTTAAAAAATTTCAAGTATGCAGTACAGTATTGTCAAATACAGTCACATTGCCTTATACCAGTTCTCCCGAATTTATTCATCCTGAGTAAATGATACTTTGTATCTCTTTTTTTAAAACAGATTTATTTATTTACTTTAGAGAGACTTACAAAGATAATAAGGGAAGGGTCAAAGGAAGAGACTACCCAAGCAGACTCCCACCGACCGAGAAGACTGACATAGGGCTCAGTCCTACAACCCATGAGATCAGGACCTGAAATGAAACAAGGAATCAGATGCTTCACCATCTGAGCTACCCAGGTACCCCTACTTTGTACCTGTTGATCAACATTCTTCATCACCTCTTCCCCTACTCCCTGCTAACAACCATTCTTTCTCTCTTCCTGAGTCTGATTAATTTAGATCCCACATATAAATGAGATCATATAATATTTGCCTTTCTCTGTCTGGCTCATTTAACTTAGCGTAATGTTCTCTAGGTCCATCCATGTTGTCACAGACAACAGGATTTTTTTTTTTAAGGTTGAAGAAGTAATTGTAAGCAATAAGGAACTGGAACTTAAAGGTTTGGAAAATTCTCAGGCTGTCCACATTGCAGAGAATACCGGCAGTGTGGCCAAGTAACAATTTGAGTGTGAACCACAACACAATTAGCAGCCCCAGAAGGAACACTGCCAGTTTGAACTGAAGGGGGTGAGATGGGATAACACTAAGGAAGATTGTCATATTTCTTAGATACTACAGGACTAGACCATAAAGCTGTTCGGCTGTAAACATGGGCTATTCTTCAAGACAAGGGAAGAATGGCCTTGAATGCAATTCAAAGATCATTGCAGCCACTGGCTTTGTTCTAACAGCCCAGAGGGTCTCCAACTGAAGACAGAGGGATACAATCCTTTCCCAGTAGGGCTGTGGCATAGGTGGGGTCCCCACTGAGAGCTATGTGTGGGCAATGGCCTGCTGACATTACCACCTCAGTGGGCCTCCAGGGCAGAACATCAAACCAAAGAGGATTATTCTCAAACTTTAAGATCCAGTGAATTTGTCAAGCTAGGATTTGGACTTGGATCTGGAAAGAGACTATCTGTAATGCACATACTACTTAGAAATGGGTCCTTTTGTTTAGATAAGCAGTGAGTAATCCAGTCCCCAAACTCCATCTCACCACCTTCCAAGTACCAGCAGTTCAGGGGACAGAATTAAATACACAAGATGTTCTTTAGGGAAACGCCCACTAGGGACAAAAGAGGGATGGGGTTGGATGTGCAGAGAGACCCTTCAGCGTTGTAGGTGTGGCACCTGTGAATGGAGAGAGAGAGAGAAAGAGGGGATCGACACAGCAGCATTGAAAGTGTCTTCTCCAGCCTGATGGAAAGTCCTGGAACAAGGATTGCCTGGAGGGAGTAGTCTCATGTTGGGCAGGAGTGGCCTGGCTCCAGGTCCAGCCATGCTCAGTCCTCATCTGGGAGCAACCTGGAGAAAGCCTGGCTGGGGTGAGGATCTCCACCAAAGGTGCAGGAGATTCTCCACAACTTCACTCCCAGCTCTGCCTCACACAGGGAGATTGAGCCCTGGGCTTCCATGGCCATGGCACTTCCACAATACTCATTTTTTCAGCTTAACTTGAACTTGGAAACCTCCCTTGACACAACTTGTTTCCCTTTTTCCTCATTAACATCTCCTACTTTACACACTGTTCCCAGGCTGGTAAATGAGAATAGCATTCTGTTAGACCTGCAGGCAATAGACGGAGGCCTTATTTATGGCTTCACAAATGATCCCAGGGACCATGTGTTCAGTGGGTACATTTGTCAGTCTGCTAATAGTCTGTTCACACCCTCGCACCCTCACACACACACACACACACACACACACACACACACACTAGCTCTAGGGAACACTGGGGTTACAGAGAAAGTGCATAGCTTCACCAAGATCCCATGGCCCCTTGATCCACTGAGCATCAGTTGATTTTCAGGCTTTCCGATTCAAGCAGATCTCAAGATCTGGGGTTTCCTAAGCACTTTTTTGGACAATACCTAATTATTTTTGGTCTCTAAATATGACGTGATCAGAAAGGAGACTCATGAAATGCAATGTGCTGTGGTTCATTTGACTCTTAAGGGACCTGCAGATCTGGTTGGGAAATCTTCTCGGATAAGTAATGGCCATTTATCAACCCATTTATCAGCCAGATGTGGAGGTGGCAGGGCCTTTCCCAGTTTGTGTATTATTGTTTCTAGTGAAACATATTTGGGAAACAAAATTCAAACAAGTATCTTTTCTTGGAACTTTTTGTTTGCTGTCTCGATGAGTATCGTGATTCCCAGGAAGAGAAGAGAGTAAGTAGCATTAAGCAAGTGTATTTCCCTATAACGACTTTCTTTTGGGGAGCATGACTTAATATCTCATCTTACCACACACAGAGCATGCTTTGGCTAGTGCTCAACAGGGTCCTGTGTCTGCTATTCACTGGCTGGGTGATTATCCATCCATGACTTGTTCTTCCTGAATTTCCATATCCTCATCTGTGCAATGGGAATATGATATCCAGCCATTCTTGCCACGGTCCCCTCATTGGAGGGTGGAGGTTGCACATGTGTTCCTGGTGAGTACTTGGACCAGAGGCAGGCTCAGCTCCATAGCAGATGATGGTGTTTGCCAGGCAGCCAACAAGAGCAGAGGGGGTCCATGGTTCTGGACCTGTCTCTCAACTTTGGTTTCTGGTCAGCAAGAAAGTAAGTCCCTAAATTAGAAGAAAGTATTCAGACGCATTTAGAACACTGTGATCATGCCATGAGAGCCAAGCATGCCATCAAAGGCTTCCTCTCATCTGTATGATATTCTACAGAAACAAATGGGAAGAACAAAGCAAACCAGGTTCTTTCTCATAGATAGTTTGAGAGGTACTGCTTTACAGCACGCTGAATCTCCTGCTCCATGATACTTTTAAATATTAGATAAGCCCAAAATGTGTTTCCTTTTTAATATTTAAAAATACTTTATTTTAAAAGCTTTCCTAGGCTTTAGCTCACTTGGATAGGGCTGTCACGCAGCAGAGGAGCACAACAGCCTCACAACGCTGGAGGCAAACCCCCTGCACATGTCCATGCAGGAGCAGAGTGCAGGGTGCAGTACGAAGGCGCTGGCTTGTCTATCTGCTCTTTCCTTCCATTTTGAGTTCTGTTCTCTCGTGTCTTTCAGATTTCCCTGGCTCCCAGGAAAAGACTCCTTCCCCTGCCTGTGGGGAAGCACCCCTTCGGTTGGTTTAGTCTAGCGCTGGCGACATGGAACAAGTCTTATCACAGGTCTGTCCGTTGCTGTTTTCTTGTTTTTGTTTTTAATCAAAGAAAGAATTGTGCTGAACCAGCGCTGATGCAAATCCTACCTGAAGGGCAGGTGATGGCTCAGAACAGAGCCTGAGGTGTGTCCAAGAAGAAATACGGGAGAAATAATGATTACTACAGCTCAGTAAGGAGAAAAGAAAGATTTTTAAGAAAAAAAAATACTGATAATGGAAAGTAGGTCAGGGCCCAAGTGAATATGCAGTCAGGGGGTGAATCAGTAGAAAATCCTTCTGGAAAGAGGCACATTTGGGGAAAGGAGGCTGGAGTCTATAAGTATTCACAGGAAAGAATTTGCTCAGGGCTCAGACAGAACCTGACCCACACAGTCGTCTCTGACCTCAGCTCCATTTGAAGCTACTTTGCGCATAGACGTTCCTCATGTCTGGCATCTGGCAATAATGCCCAGGTTCCATTTTGGTGCCATTCAGGAAACAACGCCAGGTTATATGTCTCCTGCTCCACATTTTATTTGTGTGAGGGCTGCTATTGCTAATCTAATATCCTTTCAGCTGTAAAACAAAAGTCTGAGGAATAATTGTCCTTGATATGAGCATAATATAGGCCACTTAGTATTTTTAAGATGGGTGTGTCCAGTTACACATGATAGGTTATAAAGACAGTGCAGATTTTATGTTCTGAAATGGGCTCCACATCCATTAACCTGCACCAAAGGTACACACAAAGAAAGACAACAACGAAAAGGCAAGATGCCAAAGGAGAAAGATGCAAATTTACTCAGAATACAGTCTTCTGCTGTCAGAACCTCAGATTCTGTCAGAGAGGTAGCAAGTCTTGTTTATGTGCACATAATGAAAAGAGTTTTAGGTACACAGGTATTTTTATATAAGTTCTTAGGGAAAACTACAGGAGAAATATCTTTTAACCTGGTGTGAAGCTTCATTTTTGAGTCGCCATCCATCCATCCACCTACTCATCCACCCATCCATCCATCCATCCATCATCTATCAACCTGCACTTCCATCCATCCAAACACTATCTACCTATCTTCTCATCCATGTCTTCCCTTTTCAGCATTGCCATAGACATTCCTCTTCTGTCCCTCCTACATCTTCAGTGATATAGGAGGGGAGAATGGGCAAAATATACTTAGGATTATTGTTAATAAGTGAATGTAATTTCTATCTTGACATACTGTTTCCTCCTCTCCCAGTGAGAACTTAAATCAATCCAGGATAAATAAGCATTTCTTTCTCACTCAACTTGAGGGTTTATACCTGCCCTTAATCATATCTCTGGGTGATTTTTACTTCATACTTTAGGCCATTGGGCCATGCCAATCATATGAGTATAGGGACTCATGGGCCTTGCTTGATGACATCTATCCACTCTACTATCTGCTTATTTTATTCATGTCCTTCCCGGTCCCAAGTCATTTGTCCATAGTTTTTGTTTTGTTTTAACCCTCCTCTCCTGTCTCTGAGGGCACTCAGTCAACTTGTTCTCTTTAATCTAATTCTGGCCTCCTTGCCAAGGACATGGGACATGTGAGCATTCTCTCCTCTGACACTCTGCAGCTAGAAAAATTTAAGAATCTAGCTTAGACCCTCTTTTTTGCCACATGCCACCCCACATTATTGACTATCCCTCTGCCAGGCTCTGCCAGGACATTTTACCAGATTTGGACCCAACCTTATCACCCATTTGTTGGTAATGAACCTTGTAGCCTTTGGTCATTAGAACCTAACCTCTGTTCCTATATTCTATATTTTGCAGTCCCACTATCTTGCCTCTTTCATAGTCCAAAGGACAGGAAAAAGAACTGGGGCTTGCATCTCTTTTAAAGACCTCACCTATCTCTAAGCTTTTGCTTCTTTTCATACTTTCCCTTTCCTGCTCATGGGAGCTTTATCAAATTTAGGATGGGAGTAGTAACTCCTTTTTATCAAATGTTTTTCTCAGCCTATTAAGTGTAACGTGTATTTTATGTTCTGAGTCTTTCGGTATTTATGAAACCACAAAAATTATAAAAAAAACATTTGGGAATAAAACCTTGACTTCCAAATTTATTTATGTTATGAGCTTCAGAAGACTATTTTGAAAATCAAAAACAAAGTACGGAATGTGTGTGGATACCCAGGAATGCAATGCCTCTGCAGACCTGTAGGACTGGGGTGGAGGAGCCTTAATGACCATGTCAACTTAACATCTTCCTAGCCGTAGGCTTGGCACAATCTGCGGCCTTGCTTCCTTCCTGCAGCTACCCACCACTTTTACTTTATGTTTCAGCTTTATCTAGTCACCCTCAGATCTGCTGAAACCTGCTATGTTGCTGTAAGAGTCCGTGACTTTGAACAAAGCTCTGCCCCCCTTTCTTTTTTCTTTCTTTCTTTCTTTTTTTTTTTTTGTAAAGGCATTTGTCTGCATGGAAAACTCCTATTCATTATTTCAAAACCAACTCAAGAGTTTCTCCCTTTGAGATTTCTAAATAGAATCAAACACTCCCCTACCCCCAAAGCTTTTGCAATCTGTTGTCTTTTTTTTTTTTGCTGACCTCCCTCCCTCTCCCCAATTAAACTGCAAGTATCTTAAGATGTAAGTCTCTGTTATGTATTATATATATCTGCATCTCTGTCATCTGTACAACACGTTGTATATAACAGGTACTCAGCAATTAGAGGACAAAATTAAGGGAAAGAAAGGGGGTTTCTGAGACAGAAAGAAGAATAAGGAAAAAAGGTTTGTTTTATACATAGATGAGTAAAGTACTAGTAAATAATAAAAGCTAACATTTGCCTCTAACCTACATTGTACTAACCACATACTTTACTTAGATTTTTTCTTTAGACATGACAATTTTTAAAAAAATATTTTATTTATTTATTTGTCAGAGAGAGAGCACAAGCAGGGACCAGCAGAGGAAGAGGGAGAAACAGGCTTCCCTGAGCAAGGAGCCTAATTTGGGTCAGGATCCCAGGACCCTGGGATCATGACTTGAGCCGAAGGCAGACACTTAACCAACAGAGCCACCCAGGTGTCCTATAGACATGACAATTTTATGATTCCACTTCACAACTGAGGAATCCAAGCTACGGAAATGTTAAACAATTTTGTTCAAGACTCTTCACCCAACAAACGGTGGAACTAAGGTAAGGATCCAAAGATACTTGATCCAAAAACCAACATCCTTTCCCATGATGCTCTCCTGAAAAGTGGCTAAAAATGAGGTTGCAGAAAATTATCGTAGTACCTGCCTTAGATCCTGGTCTAGTGGCCTCTTCTGTTGCCTTTGCTTCTTCATGAACTTCCCTTGAACATTCACCTGCCATTGTCCACATTCTCTTCCTTCAATTAGGGCTCTGTTTATTTGCTATTTCCTTTTTGTAGACATTATAACATAAGATCTGGCACCAGAAACCCTGTTTGGACTTACAATTCTGCCATACGTTATCTTCTGTGAGTTATTTCTTCTTTTCAAGCCTAGTTATTCTCCAAACGTCGATAGTTGTGAAGACCAAAAGAGAGAACTTATAAAGTATTTCATAAATGGTATTTTTTTTTTACCATGCTTCACTGAGACACGGCCAGTGGTGACTATCCAGAGCCTCAGGCTTGTATATTCTATGCTCTGTGTGTCTTAAAACTCTGGCCACTGCAATTCTAACTGATGGATCGTTTAAATTACTGGGAATACTATGAGGGGCTCATAAGAATCAAGGATAGAACTCTGAGGTGCCACAATGGCTCAAGTAGAAGTGACATTTGATTGGAGGACATGCAAAAGGTGTTTTAGAACACCAGGCTTCCCAATACTAAGTCCCACAGTTACTCTCCCCTCCTCCCTAGGGACAGGCAGCACAATAGAAACTCAGTCTTTGACCTACAGGGAGACAGAGTTTTTGTTTTTATCTTTTCTAATGGGTGAGAAAAGACTGGAACTGATCTGTTCAGAGTCAAGCAGGTCCAAAAGAGAAGGCAGGACTGAATTGACTAGGTGTTGCTTTTACCTACTTTGGGTGACTTTTTGGTGTGTGGAGTTTGGGATGGGATCTGAAGGCATTTTCTGCTGAAAATAATCACAAAAGTGGTGAATAAGTAGTTCCCCTGAACATATAGGACATGGGATCTCTCTTTAAACAAGGAAACAATGTCAGTAGATACATGGATGAAACTTTCTTTGTTTCTCTAGAGGCCAGAACTTGGACCAGTGGGTGGTTTACATGATAAGGGAATCAGATCATCTTCAGGAAGAACTCCAAAAATTAGGGTTAGCTATCAGGTGAATGAACTGATGAAATTCTGAGGAGGGGCAAAGAGACACCACACTTCTAGGAGAGCAGCACTGATCAGAAGGACATGTCTGAAATTATCTGGAAGGATCCAGGCTTTCAAAGCACCACATAGCCATTGACAAGTGATCCTGTGATCCAAAGAATCTTACTTAACTAATCTGACCTGTTACCTCACCAACAAAATAACAGCTTCCAACTAAATAAGTCTAAATTTGCTTCCAGATCTAAAGTCTAGAAACACAACCAATCAAATTGTTCCCTCTAGTCTTTTCCATATCTCTTTTTTGTATAAATTCAAAAAATCTTTTCAAAGTACATTATATTTTCTACTGTTTTATAGAGCCATGTTTGCGTACACACACACACACACACACACACACACACACACACACACACAAATGTGTTCCTGAGGAAAAGAAAGAGCCAAAACACAATCCCAAAAATAAAATAAAATTGGCTTAAAATAGTAGGCTCAATAAGATCACCCTGATACTAAATCACGCCAAAAATAAAATAATAATTCTTCATGATAAACTATAACATCTAAGCCAGAATTATGCTTAAGGCTAGCCTGCATTCTGATAGCAAAAATGAAAAATTGAAAAGCAATGGTACACCCTGAAATAAATTGGATAATGTGGATATTTGAAATGATGAATATTCCCAGCATTTTCTTTGTTTATTATGTCCTAAGAGTCCACAGTTGATTTCACAGATGATTATACATCACTTTAAATATTGAAGAACCATTTGAAGCACTCGAAAAGAAAAAAGAAATAACAGCATTGCTTCTTAAGAAATGAGGTAAGGCTGATTATGCTCCATTCAGTACAATAGATTTTGTTCAATAAATTCCCAACACGGCAGGAAAAAAAAGAGATGCTTTTAGTGTACCCACATTAATAGCAGAAGATGCGTCTTTCTATTTTATAGGAAACATCTATTCTTCCTTGCAATGTTTCCAGTTGGTTTCCACAAAGTTAAAAGCAGTTTTACTCACTGCAAAAAAGACTTGCTAAAGACTGGAGAGCCCTGGCCACCCACTTTTGCACACCTGGAGAAAACAGTGCAGAACGTGCCTCTCCCTGGTAGGCTGTGAGACCAGCACTAATGCTGAGTAATTAACTGAGTTGTTAGCCCCCCCCCCTGAGGAGTCAGGAAGGTCTGCTGAATCAGTTTCTCCTAGACTAACTTTCATGTGTGGCCCCTTGCTTTGAATGAGTACCCGGTGAACTACTAGGAATTCATCCTGGTGATTAGGAGCAAAGGTAAGATGCTAATACAACCCCAGGGTTCTCTAGAGGTTCCTGTGTTTCACGGAAGGAACACATCTCAGGCGTGATGCTAAAGTGTGTGTGGGATACTGTGTAACTTTGTGATTCATCGTTTGTCTTTTCTTCTTTTTAAATACAGTGCTGTTAACTGTGGTCGCCATGTTCTTCATGAAATCCTCAGAACTTATTCACCGTAGACCTGACAGTTTACATCCACCTCTCTCTATTTCCCCCACTCCCCAGCCCCTGGTCACCATTTTTCTACCTTTTGTTTCTGTAAGTTTGCCTTGTTTTGGTTTGATATTGATTCTACATGTGAGACCACGCAGTATTTGTCTTTCTCTGTCTGACTTACGTCACTTAGTGTAATGCCTTCAAGATCCATCCATGTTGTCACGAATAGTAGGATGTTTCCTTCTTTCTCAAAGTTGAATAATATTCCATTATATACATATACACATCATATGGAGATGTTTTATATATATATAGAAAACATATATATGTTTTATATGTATGTCATATATGTTTTATATATGTTTATATAAATTATTATATAAATATTTATATATATGTTTTAAAACATATTTTTATATATGTCATATATATATATAAAATCATGGTCACTTAGGTTGCTTCCATAACTTGGCGATTACGAACCATGCTTCAGTAAACATGGGGGTGCAGATGTCTCTTGGATGTCCTGTTTCCATTTCCTCTGGATATATATCCAGAAGTGCAGTCAACTCCAGTCCACAGTGGTTGCGCCAATTTACATTCCTGCAGACAATATACAGTGTTCCTTTTCTCCACATTCTCACCAACTCTTGTTGCTTCTTGTCTCTTTGCTGATGACCATTCTAACAGGTGTGAAGTGATGTCTCATTGCGATTTTAATTTGTATTTTCCTGTTGATAAGTGATGTTGGGCACATTTTCATGTACCTGTTGGCCATTTATATTATCTTCTTTGGAAACATGTCTATTCGGATCTTCTGCCCATTTTTTAACCAGATTTTTTGGCGTTTTTTATTGCTATTGAGTTATACAAGTTCTTTGTGTAATTTGGGTTTTAATCCCTCATCAGATACATGGTTTGCAAATATTTTCCCCCATTCCATAGGTAGCCTTTTCATTTTGTTGATGATTTCCTTCTCTGTGCAAAAGCTTGTTAGTTCGATGTAATCCCTCTTGTTCATTTTTGGTGTTGTTGCTTTTGCTTTTAGTATCAAATCATTCAGTCTTTTGTGACCAGCAACAGAAGAGTGAGAGGGACAGGGAACTTAGCTTACTCAGAATACTACAAGCCATTGAAGCTGGGCTGACTCGGGCCATTCAAGTAGTCCTTTGAGTGTGTTTCTTTATTTATAAAACAAAGACACCACTATTTAGAAGTTATAGCTCTGATTAAATGTAGGAAGAATAAATGGAACATCCTGGGAAGATCTTAAAAGTAGTTTCTTAAGAAACACGTATTGAAAATAAGTAGACATAGGACATATGTCAGTAGTTTTGAAATGTGTGTGTCGAGAGAGAGAGATGCAAGAAAAAGCGAGAGGAAAGGATAGAGGGAAAGGAAGGTTAAGGCAGGTAAGAGAAGAGGAAAGAAAGAAAGGGAAGGAGTGGAGGAGATTCCAGCCACGCTCTCTTGGGCTCAGCTGTCTCTTGCCACACCACATAAGAAGCTGGCCTCACTTTAAACAAGAAACCATGTCTCATCCCTCTTGTCAGCACCTATCAGCTACCACAAAAGCCTTGCACGCAGAGTGCATCTCTCATTCTCTGATGCTCCCACAGCAGGCAAGACAGAACCTGACCCAGAACAGAGCCTAATATCTGTCTCTGCACACCCTGCCTTAGTTAAGAGTCATGCTGGAGGAGTGTGATCTCCACAAGGTAGGGTCAGGGAGATGAGCGTGCATCCTTCTGTGCCACTTAGTAGCTTGGATCCCTGGGAAGTCTCTTACTCTCTGGGGACATTGCCCAAGTCAATAGTTAGCGGGAGGACCAGACAAAATAATGGATTGTTGAGTAGGGATATGTCAGGTATTATCCAAGTGTGTTATGATTTGATCTGTCCCCCTAAAATGATATGCTGAAGTTCTAACCCCCAGACTTCTTTGCAGATGCTATTCATTAAGATCAGGTCTTACCGTAATTGGTGGGGGGAAGGGCTTAATCCAATAGAAGTGGTATCCATATAAGAAGAGAAAAATTTAGACAAGACACCAAAATGCAGGGGAAAACAGGTGAAGATTGAAGCAGTGAGCAGGGTGATGGAGCTCTAACCCTCAGGACCCACAAAGTGCTGAGAACCTGCAGAAACTGGGAAGAGAAGAGGAGGGATTCTGCTCAGAGTCTCAGAGCACAGCTCTGGCAACACCCTGCAGTTACAGTTTTGCACAATAATGAGACAACAAATTTCTGATGTTTTAAGCCACCCTGTTTGTGGCACTTCCTAGGTAGCCATAGGAAACAAATATGTTATTTTATTATTGCTTTATATTTCCTCCTCCTTCCCCAATTATATTCAGATATGTATTGAGCACTTCCAAACCAAGCTTTATGCAAGTAAGTAGGAATAAAAAGGTAAGAGCGACTAACATTGATATAGTACCACTATGTGCCAGATATGGCACTAAGGGATTTATTTAAAATACAGCACCATGAGATTGATACTGTTTTTCCCCCAATTTATAATGAGGAAATTAAGTAACAGAGAGGTTAAGTATCTTGCCTAAAGTCACCTAGATAATCAGGATTTTAACCTAGGATTCTAGAGACAATGCACTTAACCAATCATTGTTACACAGGCTCTCAATATTAATTATACACAGTCCCTAGCATCTAAGAACTCATTGTATAAAAACAGACTGCCCGTACTTGTAAATACTTGAAATTTAGAACTTTTTAGGGCAAAGGTAGAAGTAAATATAGTATATTGATACAACCCAGAGAAAAATACATAATTACTGGGGTCCTGGAAGACTTCCTGAAGGAGGTGATAAATCAGACAATTTCTAATTATGCCAAGGAGAGGAATGGGTGCTCCCGGCTAGAAGCCCTGGACATGTGTGCTTCTCATGAACAATCAGGATTTCAGCAGACAAGATATTCAAGAAGGGAGATGAAACAACACATAATTTGTGCTTCATCTGTTATCATCAGGGATCAATTTAAGGGAATAGCAAGGTCAGGGCTAAAGGGTGGCAAAGAAGGAACACAGGTTTTGAATTAAGAGACCTGGATTTGAATGATGTCTACCCCATTTTGCTGCTGTCTCACAGGACTTGATTCCAGGGTGTGGCTACTGTCACCCAGGCCTCATTCATTCATTCATTCATTCATTCATTCATTCATTCCTCTATTTAATACACCTGTATTGGGCATTTACTCTTTTCCAAACCCTCTTCAAAGTGAGGCGGAGAGAGGAAGGAGGAAGCACTCAAGATCCTCCACTTTCTCGGTGCATATATTTTGGAGTGATAGCCAATTATTAGGTAAGCAAATGCTACCACATCATAATTTTATTTAGTGATAGTTTCAGTGGAGACAATGAGAGCAAGAGATGGAGTGAAATGATGAGCAGGGGACACTATTATTGATAGAGTAGTTAGAGGTGGCATTCAAGGTATGACCTAAAGAATAAGACCAGACCATCCCTGCTACGATTTGATGCAATATGATCCCAGACATAGGAAACAGCAGGGCAATGCCCTAAGATAATAGCAAGATTGGAATTTTCAAGAAATAAGAAGAAGGCTAACATGCCATAAAGAAAGGCATGACAGCAAACAAGGACACAGAGGGAGGCAATGTTCAAGGTCTGCTCTTGCCAGGAGTTTGTACTTCAAGATGAAGCTGATGGTCTTTAAGGGATTACAAAGAGGAGATGATGTGGTCAGATTTGCATTTTCAAGAGCTCCCTGGCCTGACCTATTGGATCAAGATAGGAGAGATTGTCTCCAATCCTCAGGAAAGATTCCCAGCAACGCCTGGATTATGCATTTGACCCCATGCACTTGGTTTTTAGGGACTTTGCAAGTGTAGAGTAGGTCTTTGCGGACTTGACTCATTCTTACAGATGTAGTAGCACCGAGTTTTGAACAATTTCTTATTATATCGAAGGCTCCTAGTTGTATGGAGCTGTGGCGACAGAGGATGGGTGGCTGTGTGACAGAGAAAGGAGCAGTCACTTCCTGTCATTTCCATGCTTCTCCCATCGCCTAAGCAGTACAGCCAGTGAAGCACACTCTTCAGTTGTACGTGTCGTCTCTCCTACTTGCTCCTTCTCCCAGAACTGCTGTTAGTTACCACCCGTCAAGGACACCTACCTCACTATTGTCTCTGAATCTTGCTTAAATATAGAAAGATTTAGGATACTCTGGCCCAAAGAGAGCATCCAGTTGGTCTGCTTCTAACCCAACTCTTGTCCTGAGCCTCCTTTTGGGACCTGGGTTTCTATTTTGTTCCTTGAATCTCTGATGTACTGATGTGACTCCTATCTCATTCTCTGGCATTTTGGGACTGTGTCTAAATTGTCATCACAGGGAGTGACTTCTGAAATAAGGAATGGATGTCACCATGGTGCCAAGTAAAGGGGCAGTGAACATGATATCTTTTTTTATTCTAGCAGGGCCAAAAAACCTGGTATAAAGAATAATGTCAAAATGCATCACCATTTACCCATTCAATAAATACTCAATAAATATTATTTGAATATTACCCTGTAGCAAGAACTCTGCTAAATACCACACCAGGCACTGGGGGGGAAAATGAAAAATGCAGAAGTGATCCTTGGCCTCATGGAGCTTTGGGTCTAGTGGCAGGTGGTGGTGGTGAATGAGAAACCAGATAGGGTATGGTAGGGAAGAATCAAATCAGAAGAATCAGGCACAGAAATGAGAATGACTCCAAAGTGAAAGATCCAAATTAATGACATCAGGAGATAGTTACTTGGTAAGAAGAACAAATAGTAGAGGAAACCGTAGAGGTGTCCTGATGTACCAATGAGAAGGAACAGGTCTCATTTTATGGTGCCTCTGCTGGGGAACCATCTGAAAGGGTCCTTAGAGCGCTGGAATAGCCCAAGATACTCTTCTTTGAAACTGATCTTGTTCCTCCAAATCTCCTACTACTAGAGTCCCTGCTGGGCTGCTCCCACTCCATGACCTGGGACCACTCCCCTAACTTCCATACAATGCCTTCCTTTAACTGACTACAGAGTTTTCTGACTCCTGGACATTTGAAGCAAGATTCTCCCTGGCCTCTCTTCTCAGTTGTGCTTAGTTGAGCAACCCCCTCTACCCCATTTCTTCCTGTTAGATTATGTTGATGGCCAACGACCATGTTGGATGCCTCCTGTGGACTGTTTCTACATGTCAGAGTCCATGAAGTCTGCCTTCTGATTGACACTGATTATGTCTTTTCCGCCTGGTCTCTCCTCAGTGCTTGCCTCCTCCTCAAGCTTGCGTTAACAGTCTCTGATCATAGTCCACCCACAAGTGTTGCCCCAAACATGAACGATGCTTCACTTTCCCATCATTTTGGTCATTACAGCTACAGAATTTTTTCTCCCCTCTTGACTTAGAAGAAAAAATGTCCCTCTAACTTTTTTTATTCTTTAAACATCTTCTGGGTTGTCTTACACTTTTTACAGGGACCTTTTGGGTAGATGTCTTTAAGACAGGGAATTTTAAGTGTTCTCCTGTCATCAGGAAAAAACAAACAAACAAACAAAAACATTTGCCATCTATCTCCCACTCCCAAAGATGACTGACAAGTGTGGGGAGATTCTCAGATGGAAGATTAACTCATGTCAATTTGACTTCCAGTTAAGAATAATAATGATTAATGAGTATGATTCCCTCTTTGCCTTACCAAAGAAATTGCAGATAGCTAGGTTAGATAGCTGGGGGCAGAGGGGTTCCATGAGCAGAAACGTGTCTATTTGTTCCAATAAAGCTTCCTGATCCCAGTACAGAGCTTGTAAGAGCTGATGATTTAGCAGCAGCAACCTTTCTCTCTGCTGACTAAAACTGAAATTGGAAAGATGAATATTGGCCCCTGGGCCATGTATCTTTGAAAGATACTTCCTTTAAAGAGTACAGAAATTATTCAAAAATGTAAACCAAACTCTTCTTTCCCAAGTGTTTACATAAATCAATATATATCAAATGGCATGCTATTATATGAAAAAGGAATTTGTTGTGTTCTTGGAATATATAGTATGATATGTACAAACGCCTTTACATATCACTTTTTTGCTTATTCATCCAAGAGATGAAAATATTTATATTCCATAAGGAAAAAGAATATGATCCTTTCAATGCAGGAAATCACTCCATATGAAGACACAAACGTATACACAAGGAAATTATTTGCATTATTTGGATTAGGACTAAAAACTCATACCTGCATTTGAAGAGTCCAGAAACCTAAAGTAGAAGTGTCCTCGTCCTGACATAGAATCAGTCACTGACTATTCATTTTATATACTAAAAACCTCTCAGATCTATCCCCTATTTGCAACCAGCTGTCAATTCCTCAGTTCAGGAACGTAGCAAGCCTTTCCTAGACCAGAGGGGATAAACTTAGTGATTTAACTGAGGCAAAAATTTCCCCCAAATTGTAAGGATTGTGACATTGTGTGGGTCACTAGTGACATAGGATGGACATTATTTTATTTTTCAAATAAAGATATTTTAAAGGCACGACATCCACTATTGCCAACATTTGTACAACAAATGTTAGAAAAAATTAGAAAAAATGTTTAAAATGACAATTTGAAAATGTGTTTTATTCAGTTGAATGCACAGATCTGCATTGCATAAAAAGAATTCTGGATTATCTTTATTCTTCCTACCTCCTCAGGGGTCTGTGCAAACTTCCTCAAGGAGCAGCAGGGTCAAGCAAAGCCTCAGATTCTCACACAGCATCTAGTGAGTCTTTCTAACCACATTTCTCTCTCTGGGTCCTTCTTGCTACTTCAGCCAAAATAATATTCCTTAATAGGGAAAGCACTGAGCTGCTTAAGACCCACTGTGGCTCACCATCATCTTCGGAATAAAGTTTATATATATGTATATTTTTTCCTTTTGTTTCTTTCCTAAGACAGACAAACCGTGTTCTGGAGTTCTGGAGCTCCGTCTTCCTGTGGGTTCACCTTCAGTCTCTTCCCAGCATGCACTGTGCATGGTCCCACAATGCCAGACACACCTAGCCCCTAAACGGGTGTGCTTTGTCACACCTTTTTACTGTTTTTTTTTTTAAAGATTTTATTTATTTATTTGACAGAGAGATAGAGCACAGTAGGAAGAGTGTCAGGCAGAGAGAGAGAGGAAGAAGCAGGTTCTCCACAGAGCAGGGAGCCCAATGTGGGGCTCGATCCCAGGACCCTGGGATCATGACCTGAGCCAAAGGCAGCCACTTAACCGACTAAGCCACCTGAGTGCCCCACACCCTTTTACTTTTGCCAATGTTTTGCCTTCTGTCAATTCTCACATTACAAACCCTTCTCTAGCCTTCTAGCCTCAAATCCAGGGCACCTTTCTTTAACCCAAGTCCCCAGGTTGCATTTTATTTTATTTTATTTTATTTTATTTATTTTAAGATTTTATTTATTTATTTATTTATTTATTTCACAGAGGGAGAGAGATCACAAGGAGGCAGAGAGGCAGGCAGAGAGAGAGAGGGGGGGAAGCAGGCTCCCCGCTGAGCAGGGAGCCCGATGCGGGCCTCGATCCCAGGACCCTGAGATCATGACCTAAGCTGAAAGCAGAGGCTTTAACCCACTGAGCCACCCAGGCGCCCCCCAGGTTGCATTTTAGTTATTCATTCAACAAAGGCTCATTGAACCTCTGCTGTATGCTAGGCAGATAGAGCAGAAAACACAACAGATAAAACCCCTGCCCATATGGAACTTATATTTTTGTATCTTCTTTTCCCTAAGCTGCCACTACATCTTATGTACAATGCCATCATAGTATGAGACTGTGTGATTTGTCTTCCAAACCAAAACCCTTTGAGAATTAATGGAATGCTATTCATATTTATTACAGGACAACAGGTATTCCTGTCAAACAATCCATGGCAAACTGGAATGGTTGACAACCCATCTACAGAACGTGTCACTGTTCATTAGCATCTGCGACTTCCCTAAAAAATTCTGTATGCATAGCGCCTAGCACACACCACGGAGATGGTTTGCAAGCAAAAATATCTCAACTTGATTAAAACACTGATTCATTTATAATGAAGAAATTAATGAACAAATAACCACAACTCTCTAACTTTGCATGTGTGGATGCTAGTGTGTTCCTACAATAAATCACCCAGTATTAATCAGAACACTTTTATAGGTTACGTTTGACCAAACACAACTCATACGAAATTAGGAAAGAAAAAGGAATATACCTGGAAATCCAAGAAGGTTAGCTTTGGGAATGGCTAGATATAGGACTTCACATAATGTGATCTGGTGCACTCTCTGTCTTTCTGTCTCTCTGTCTCTGTCTCTGTCTCTGTCTCTGTCTCTCTTCTCAGCCTTGCTTCTCTCTGCTTGGCCTCATTCTGACCTAAACCATATAGAGTCAAGATGGCCCCCAGAAGCTATAGGCTTCTTGGATTGTTACAGTTTATAATATCAGCGAGAGAGAGAGAGAGAGAGAGAGAGAGAGAAAGAAAGAGTTTTTATGAAGAGTTCCAGCTGAAGATCCAAAGAGGGCTTTGATTGGCCTGACTTGGATAACTTGTTTGTTCTCTTCAAGTTGTACTTAAAAAAAAAAATTACCTACTATTTACACAGCACTTATGTTATGTTAAGAATTGCCTTAAATCCTTGGCATGACATATCTCCTTTGCTGCTCATAGTAATCCTACATGCCAAACACTGTTGCTTGAATTTCAAAGAATTAGAGGGATTCTCTCAGGGTGGGAATAGAATGATTTTCAAAGGAAAGATTTTAAAAAGAAAAGAAAAAAGTAGTTTCCCTCTGCCCCAGGAAATTGCTCAAATGCTAGTTTAATCCAAATATTCCAGAAGGTGTTGATTAAGTGAGAAATGTGTAAATCTCTTTACAATTAATTAGTGTAGGTGCACACAGCCAAGTTTGCATTCTTCCTCTTCTGCCTGGAAGGCCTGTCTACCCCCCTAAAGAGAAGGCCCAGGGCTTGGAAAATGGGGTCAGAGAGCAGGTGTTTGAGCCCAGCAAAGCCTTTTGCCCTCTGTGGGATCTTGATCTAAATAGTTAATCTCCTAAGCCTCTCTTCCCTCATCCATATAATGGAGATACTTAAAGGCTACCTGAACACTAAATTAGGTGATACAGAAAGTATTTGTCACAGTGTTGAGTCTAAGTAATTGTTCAAAAACAAGCACATGTTAGCTGTTGTTAGAACCAGTTTAGAGAACGCATGACCCGTGGAATCAGACAGAGTCTGGTTCTCAAAGGAGCACCTTGCTTGGTTTGATATTCCACTACCACCTTCCTGAAATTCTTAATAATTTTATCTTTGGACGTGTGTACTGTAAGTGAAGACTGAGGGCACAGTTCGGTGTGGCCATGAGCAGAGGAAATGAGTACACTGTGTGTCCACCATTCCTTACCCTCCATTCCATGAGCACAGAGTTCCAGTGGATTCATATTGTGTGGGAGTCACTCAGACTCAAAGCCAGTATAAGGTACATGTGCAGCATCTTTGACTGAATAGGGCGTGACTATTCAGAATTACGCTTTGTGTCTGAACTAGAGCTTACTTCAAACGTAAATAAGGCAATGTCATTCAAAGAAACACCAAAGACCAATAACCTTAGCACAACCTCTCCTGGGTTCCTTCCCTGTATTAGCCAACAACTCAGGCTGAAAATGTGAACATAGAAAGGAAAGGAAAACTGGATGATCCACAGTTTCTTCACCTTCCAGCCTTTCCCTACTCGCCAGTGAGGCAGAGGAGAGAGTATTGGTTGGATGAGCACATAAAAAGAAGTGAAAGAGAACAGCTGGGCTAGCTCGGTGCCCCATCTCTGCCCTGTGATGAAAATGGGACACAGGTATACAGGATACTGAGGAGTTATTAAGTACAAACTGTGCAACTGCAGGGTTTATGAATGTGAGTAAGCGCTCTTACACACACATTTAAGACTGGCATTGCACAGTGTGAAAATGAAAGGAAAAATTCATGCTAGTAATTTAAAGTTTTAATTTTTATTGACTCAGAATGTCATTAAATGCAAATAAAAACACCAGAGCAACTGGAGAGAGGGGCCACAGAAAAAAGGAAAAAATAAAACCCTTTAATTTAAATTTCTTTAATGGTTTTCTTCTTCTGTGTTTTGAACAAGGAATTCATGTTTTCGTTTTGCACTGGGTTCACAAATTAGGTAGTCAACCCTGGCTGCGTTACATCATTTTATCCTGAAAATGAATGAATCTAGGCCCACCTAAACCTCACTGCCTCCAGGATGGCTGCCCGGATTACTTGGCCCAACTATCTCTCTCTCTCTCCCTCTCTCTGTTAACCTGGTACCAATTTTCTTAATTTTCTTTTTTAACACAAGCCCTGGTGTGACTTGCATGTAGTCCTGTCTTGTCAGTTTGACTGTGAGCCCCCCTGGGGCTGGGGATCTTGTTTTGTCCACCTGCAGCCCGAGCTTTCACGTAGCTGTCCGCCCATACAGGTCATCAATTAAAACTTCCCGAATTGAATCATTGGCCTCTTTGGGAACTGCTCGATCTGATGAGAATTTCTCTGCAGGGGCTCACCCTCAATGCTGCACTTTGATTGAATTCAATCTAATGCCCCAGAAGCATCAGGACATCCCTTTTCTCAGGAGAGTTTTCTTCCACATTTTGATGTGGGCTTTTGATTTCAGGCATTCAGGATGACATGCAGATTTCATTGGCTGCCCTGAGGAGGGACCTCCTTTCCTGGGGCAGCTAATTCATCGCTCCCCAACCCCAAACCCCTGGTAGTTCTTCTCTGGCTTCTTGCTTCCTCTGAGCCAAGCCTTTGTTCTGGTGCGTAGCCCAGCAGGCAACAGAGGGCTTTCTTTCTCTCTTAGCAGAAAGAGAGGAGCTGGCTGCTAAGAATAGAATGTGTGCTCTTGGGGCTGGGTCTCTAACCTGTTCACTGCTGGAGGGGTCCTTGGAGTCAGAAGTGACTAGCATAAACATGGAGCACATGAGGCTGCCTGCCGTCCTTGGAGTAAACTCTGGAGTCCTCACCGTGACCTTGAGTCCACTGTGATTCTGCCCCTGACCTCTCTCACCATAGCCCCATATCAAGCCCATGCCCTGGTGGGTATGAACATCTAAAGCCCCCTGCCCACTCTTCTGTACCAGCCTGACTTGCTCACATGGTCCCCTCACTCTGAATGACCTAATTTCCCTTAAACATGCTTTACCTACCCCAACTCAGCTTATTCAACCTTTTGGTTAATTTCTCCTTTAAGGACCATCTTAAAAACGAATACAGTTATTCATTTGTGAATATAAAAGAATCATTTTCTCAAGCCTATCCTAGAGGGAAAAAATGTATTAAGAGGGCCAGTATGTCTATATATGTTATGAAAGGATGACAATCACATAGAACCAGAAAGAAACACAGCTGTGTGATGTTGTGATAGGGAAAGTTTTTCTAAGCATGATATTAAAGGTGGAAATCACAAACTAAAAATGCCACATATTTGAACATAGGAAACATTTAAGTTTTTATATTAATGCACATTTAAGTTTTTATATTAATGCACAACATACAAAGTTTAAAAACAGGAAAATCTACAATGATTTCCCTTCATACTCAGAAGGATGAATATCAATTTATACATTCTCTTACAACCCATTATTAGAAATACCCCCACAAAACCAGCATGACAGAGTGATTTACAAAATAAATACAACAAATGTTTTTAAAAATCATATTAAAAGTTTTAAAAAATCATATTAAAGTTTTAAAAAATCACATTAAAAGGCATGAAAGAAATGCAAATAAAATCTACTATATCAGTTTGGCACAGATTTTTAAATGATATTATCTGTGATATTCAGCAAATATTTTTCCTTGTTACTCCATTGATTTGGGTTTGCCTTGTGATTTGGTGGATTAACTTTACTTCTTCACTCCTTGACTGGGGCCTTGACCATATGACCTGATTCAATCAATCAACTAAATTTAATCAACTGATGGATATTATCTGAACAGTGGCATAGCATGCGTTCCCATGGTAAAAATTATCCTCTTGCACACCTGCCTTTCACTATGAGAAGATTCTCTGGGTATCTGCTAGTTCAGCTACCTGAGAGGCTAAGAAACAACGGAGCAAAATCTAAATCTGACTCAGATCTTGGAGACCAGCTAAACTAAGCCCTGTTTAGATTGGCCAAACTCCAGCCAACACAGAGCCATGTAAGCAAGGAATAAATTCTACATTGTCAAGAGTTCAGGATGGTGTGTTACACAGGATCATTGTAACAAAACCGACTTGAAACAATGTTTTATATTGGTGAGAATGTAGAGGAATGATGTTGGCTATTCTGGTAAGAGAACTGAGAAACATTAAGGAAGGGAGGAAGGAAGGGGGAAACAAGGAAGAATTTAAAAAAAATGGGGAGATCAAAGAGGGGGAGAGACTGATATGAGGAATTTGAGGGGCAGGGTGGGGGGTTGTGGGGGTAGGGAGGGAAAAAATGAAACAAGAAGGGATCGGGAAGGAGACAAACCATAAGAGACTCTTAATCTCACAAAACAAACTGAGGGTTATTGGGGGGTGGGAGGGTAGGGATAGGGTGGCTGGGTTATGGACATTGGGGAGGGTTTGTGCTATGATGAATGCTGTGAAAGGTGTAAGCCTGATGATTCACAGACCTGTGCCCCTGGAGCAAATAATACATTATATGTTAATAATAAATAAAAGAGGGAGAGAGAAAGGAAGAGAATCATATGGTGAATTTCTGTGCCTAAAATAATCAGTTAGGATTTATAATAGAAGCAAACATCAAACCTAAGTAATCAAGAAAAAGGATAAAACAGAAACCACAACCATGTTACTACATAGGATTATCATGTTCACAATGATGACGCTGATGAAGGTGGTAACTTGCATCCATGTAGCATTTTTCAAAGTAAAAAAGCTCCTCATAGGGCTGTCAAAATTCAACTCATTCCCATTTTACAGATGAAGAAACACAAATGTTTTATGGCTTGCCCAAGGACATAGGTGGTCCTGAGATTTCACTGAAGGTGTTCTCACTTCTGAGGGAGTGCCCTCAGCGTTGCTACACTTGTCTGGCTGGCTCAGAGCTTGTCTGCGTGACGAGTGGACATGATTTCCTGAAACAACCCAACATGTGCTCCTTTTCCGAGTCAGGGAGATGGAACTTGTTAACAATCACATCCATGCAGATGGCTCCTAATGTACAATGGTTTGACTCACAATTTTTTTTTTTTTACTTTATAAAGATGTGAAAGCAAAACACATTCAATAGAAACTGAATTTTGAAATTTTGAATTCTTATCTTGTCCCAAGGTAGCGCTTTGTGGAATGATGCTGGGCGATGTCCACAGCCTCAGCTCCTGGTCAGCTGTGAGATCAGAATAAGCAACCGACCCACTGACAGCCTGTCTGTGCCCATACACCATCCCTTTCTCACCTTCAGGAAAGTATTCTCTATAAACTGCATGAGATATTCAAGACATTGTTATAAAAGAGACTATGTTAGATAATTTGGCCCGACTATAGGCTAGTGTAAGTGTACTGAGCCTGTTTAAGGTAGGCTAGGTGAAGCTGTGCTGTTCAGTAGGTTATGTGTGGTTAAATGTATTTTCAACTTAACGTTTTCAATTTACGATGGGTTTTGGGGATGTAATCCCATTGTAAGTCTAGGAAGATCTGTAATAATTACGCAATGATGGTTTAGAAGACCTGACTTTAGACTTTTCTCAGATCTTGTCAATTCCCATTATGGGACACTGTCCAGGATATTCCTCATGAAAGGATAGTAATTGCTCATTATTCAAAGGATTCAATTAAGGGGCCTTTCATCAAAGGGGTTTAAGTGCTTGCTGTCCTCCTTCAAAGGTAGTGAGTATATTTACAGAGAGAGCCAGAAAGAGGGAGCAAAGAGAGCCAGGGAGTGAATGTTTGATGCACTGGACCAGCCAGGCTGCTGCCCACATGGAGAAATTACGGTAAACTGAGCTGCGCTTTGAAAGTTGCAAAGGATGAGTTTGACCTCTCATTTCTCTACCACAGCTAGTAGTGTTTTTAAGCCAGTTTGTTTATAAGGATTAAGAACCCTATGAAAGGTTTTGGTCAAGCAAGACGGAATTGACAGTGTCCATAGAGGCAATCTACACTCCCTGAGAGAGGCAGTTATGGAGCGTGGGAAGGATGGTGGATATGGGTTACGAAGCTGGATTTAAGTCTGGCCCCTTGTAAGCTCTGGGAGTTTGGACAGTCTTTTTTCTTTTTAATTTTTTAAATTTTGTTTAATTGAGCTTCTGTGGGACTGAGGGCAGAGCTATAGAGCCATGTCTTTGTGGGTTCAGTTTTTTAGGCTCTGTCAATATTATGTTCTGCTCTTGGGGCACCTGGGTGGCTCAGTCAGTTAAGCAGCTGACTTCAGCTTAGGTCAGGATCCCAGGGTCCTGGGATTGAGCCCCGAATCAGGCTCTCTTCTCCCTCTCCCTCTGCTTGCTGCTCTGCCTACTTGTGCTCTCTCCCTCTATCTCTCTAATAAATAAATAAAATCTTAAAAAATATTACGCTCTGCTCTTGAACTTCCTCCCATGCCTCACTGGTGATCATTTCAGCATCACAATGTCTCTGCAGGACACAGACTTTCGCTATCCCATTCCCACACTGACAAGAAGCTATTTGTGTGTTTCTAAATATTTGAGTATCTTAACCCCAGAATCTCATTTTGAAGCTCCCTTTTTCTGGTGCCACCTGTGGTATTAATTACTGTGTCTGGAAGACTCCTAATAGCAAAGAGATGGCACACTTTACCTGGGACATTTAAGGTGTTATAAGGAAAGGGACTCATTGCAATGATGTGGTCAGGGTGTTAAGGAGAGTGACAGGGGATGGCTCAGGTCTGGGTGCCAGCCACAGTGAGGAGCTGTCGGTGCCCCTGGATCTGAAGTAACAGGGGGAGGGAATAGTGTTGGCTTCCAGAGGGAATTGCGTGGAATTGCATGACAAAAGCAGGGGCTTTGCAATAGCAACCCAGTCCCAAAGGAGTCAGGGAAAGAGAACCTTCCACTTCACCTCTTCGTGGTTCCAGTGCCTTGCCATTGCTGCCCTTGCCTCTTCCCCCAAATATGCCCCCACTCACCCCAAGCCCGAGGGCATGGGTGCCCAAAAAGACTATTAGGAGCAGCCTCTCGGGGCACAGAGCAGGTGGAGGAAGGCAGGGTGGCATCTGGCACTCATCCCAATTGAGTGATAATTCTGGGCTTTGCTCTCTAATCAAAGGCTAGAAAAAAAAAGGATATTGCTGCATGAGCAAGGTGACTGTAGAAGGTTGCCTGGGATTAGAAGCATATATGAAGAATACAGGAAAGAAATACGAGTTTTCAATTTGGAGGAAAAGAAAAAGAGACCATGGACGTGGGGGACAGACATGTTTTAGGCAACTGAAATTGGAAGCTGGCAGTGAGCCTCCACTGAGTCCCACCACATCTCAGGAATGCAGTGGGGCCAGGAGACAGAAGCTTGAGCTGTATCCTGGCCTTTGGGGGATGGTCAGTGAAAGAGTGATTGAAAGGACTGAGAGAATGGCAGTGGGGAAAGGGGTGGGCATTCTAAGGATGACAGAATCAGGCTCACATTTTCTGGCAGGACGTGGGTACAGAGTTCACTGTCTCAGGAGAACTTAGAAATAGAGGAAATAAATTGCCTTCCGAGAATTAAATCTACACTCGGTGGGTGTGATTTTCTGTCTGTGGCCAGCAAGAGAAACCCAGACTGAAAATGTGAGCCAGTAAAGGCGGGGAAACAAGGAGCCAGCCACACAAGAAAGCTTTGTTATGCATCTGTCAGGAGACTCAATATTTTACACACAAGGTATCATTTATTCTTCACAAAACTCTGTCCTTCAGCTCCATCATTCTTATCTTATATCCTAGGTACCTGAATCCCATAGAGGTTAAATCACTTGCCCACATTCTCACATCAAGTTAAGGGACAGAGAAGTAAGTGAAATGCACATCTGTCTGGATTCAAAGCATTGTTCAGGGAGGTAGAGCCGGAAGGTCACTGTGATTAAATAATAGCCTAGTGAGCATGATTTCACTGTGACAATGAAGGGCTGTCCTGTCTCTTTGCTTCCCTCTTCTACACAGAAATGCTTGAACTAGAACATGGGTTGTGCCTGTATTTGGAATAAGGGTATTTGCAGATATAGATAATATAAGGATCTCAAGATGAAATCACCCTGGAGGGGCTCCTGGGTGGCTCAGTCAGTTAAGCATCTGCCTTTGGCTCAAGTCATGATCCTGGGGTCCTGGGATGGAGCCCCACGTCCAGCTCCCTGCTCAGTGGGGAAACTACTTCTCCCTCTCCCTCTGCTGCTCCCCCTGCTGTACTTTCTCATTCTGTCTCTGTCAAATAAATAAATAAAATCTTAAAAGAAAAAAAAAGATATCATCCTGGATTTGGATGGCTTAAAAAAAAGGTAGGGGGGTGCCTGGGTGGCTCAGTGGGTTAAAGCCTCTGCCTTCGGCTCAGGTCATGATCTCAGGGTCCTGGGATCGAGCCCCACATCGGGCTCCCTGCTCAGCGGGGAGCCTGCTTCCTCCTCTCTCTCTGCCTACCTCTCTGCCTACTTGTGATCTGATCTCTCTCTGTGTGTCAAATAAATAAATAAAATATTTAAAAAAATAAAAGATGGCTTCTAAATCCAATGCCAGGTGACGTTGTGAAAAACATGAGGAGCTGACAGAGAAAAAGACACAGGGAAGAAGCTTGTGTGACATGGAGACAGAGCTCCACCAGCCAAGGAACACCAGGAGCCCCCAGGAGCACAAGAGGTAAGGACAGATTCTCCCTTGACCCTTCACAGGGAATGTGGTCCTGATGACATCTCGATTTTTTTAATTTAAATTCAATTTAGTTAAGATATAGTGTATTATTAGTTTCAGAGGTAGAATTTAGTGATTCATCAGTTCTGTATCACACCCAGTGCTCATCACATCACATGACCCCCTTAATGCCTGTCACCCAATTACTCCATCCCCCCCCCACCTCCCCTCCAGCAACTTTCAGTTTGTTTCCTAGAATTAAGAGTCTCTCATGGTTTGTCTCCCTCTCTGATTTCTTCCCATTCAGTTTTCCCTCCCTTTCCCTATGATCCTCTGTGTTGTTTCTTATAGCCCCCAAAGGAGTGAAGCCATATGTTAATTGTCTTTCTCTGATTGACTTATTTTGCTCAGCAAAATCCCCTCCAGTTCCATTCATGTCGATGTAAATGGTGAGTATTCATCCCTTCTGATGGCTGAGTAATATTCCTTTGCACATATTGATTTTAGATTCTGGCCTTCATAACTATGAGAGAAAAGAATTTCTGTAGCTTTAAGCCCCCTAGTTTGTGGTCATATGTTATGGTAACCCTGGGAAACTAATGTAAGAACTTTGGGGTCACTAAGTAGATGCTCTTCCCCATGAAAGTTGGAGGAAGGGAGGATTCATCATCTTATTCCTATAGCTTATTTTGCTACCTAAGTTAACTTTTTATCTATCCCATGACCTTTGGACAACTACTACAGAACCTGGAACTTAGCAATTGTTCAGTAAATATTTATGAAATGAATAAATGACAAACGTCTTCTCATTAGTCACTCTGAGGGTTATCTAGTAATTATTGAGCACCTAATGTGTCCTAAGCACTGGACTTGGAGCATCGCATTTTCCTTCAAATTGACAGGAACATTTGAGTGAGGAAAGGATTAAGGTATAGGCAGGGAGCTATGTGACAAGCCTCACAGAAATCCCAGATATGAAGAAATGTTATAGAGGAGATATTAACCAGAGATAAGGGAATCTGCCTTGTTTGTCCTAAATACGGATGAGATATTTATGTGGTAGTTACAAATCCAACTTGTTTGTCCTAAATATTATAGATATTTATCAAGTTCCCTGGTCAGTTTTCTATAAAAGACTGACCGTAAAAGCCCTCAGTGGCAACCCATTCTGGACTCTTCTAACTCTAAAGAGCTTGCTTTTTTTTTTTTCCTTTCCTTTCTGTTCTCACTTTCACTTAATAAACTTTCACTTCACTTCACCCTTTTGTGTCAGGGAGATTCATTCTTCAACTCAGAAAGATTCATTCTTCAACTCTGTGAGACAGGAACACTGCAACGCTATAACACTGTAAAGCAAGTATTGGTGTTTCCATCTTACTTCTGAGAAGACCAAGACTTCTAGAGGAAAAATGAGCTGCCTACTCCTGGTTAATGGCAGGTGGGACACCAAACAGGTGTGTCATTCCAAGGCCAGCATTCTAACCTCTACATTGCTGTGGCGCCCGTCTGATCATGGAAAGAATCTGCTCAAAGGAGAGAGGGTATGTGGTCAGATTGGGACACAACCAGGTTGAAAGCCAAATCCTAAAAAGTTTGGGATTCAGCAAGGAAAAGCCACTCTGAACTCCATGTGATTTTCTAACATTGCTATCACCTCTTTTCTTAACTCTAAGGGAAGGACTTCAGCAGTCAGAGCCAGCAGGGGGATGACCTGCCTCAGCAGGCAGTGAGGTCCCTGTTCCTAGAGATGTTTGGGCATGAGATGTATGCTTGGACAGCTAACCCCAGAGCTCTGAGATTCTTTGATTATTTGAGACCACCTCAGGTGGCTGATTAAAGGATCAAAGTACAGAGTGGTTTTAAAAATGCTTTGACAAGCTCTCAGCTATAGGAAAGAATAAATACTAAATCAGTTAGCATTTAAAAATGGCTCCATATACTGCCTAGAATAGAGTGTGCATTTGATATTTGCTTCTCAATTATCAGTTTTTCTAAAGCTCTTTAAAGCAGTTTAGTATTTGAAAACATTTGAACATTAGAATATTGACTTAGGTAAGTTCCATAAATCCTCTGAGCTGCATCTGGGAGAGTTAAATGAGATAATGTTTGCAAATCCTCAACATTATTTTTGACACAGAGCAAACGTGCAATAAATGGTAGCCATTTTCTCATTTTAAGAGATGGGCTGTTTAATACTTAGGAAATAAAGCTCCAAAGAATAGTTTAAAAAAACTTGCATTTGAAGAATAGTCATGGCAAGGAAACAGTGCTCAAGACATAATGCTAATTGGAGAACGCAGCATGTCAGAAATGTAGATATTTGTGGAAATTGTGCAACATTCATTTTGCAAAAAAACCCAAAAAACACCCCTGTTTTAAGCTGACATTTAATAATATAATTTTGTAATGTTCAGGCATGGCTGTGTTTATAGCTATATGATCACATACATAATCTACAGATGGATTCTTACATAATAAATGTAAGTATCGACAGAGATGCACATAATTTGAAGATATTTATTAATTGCTTATAATGTCTGCAAGACAATTTGCTTTAAAAATACTTCTATATAAAATGTGTGATGCAGGTGAAGCTTAATATTTGTGGGAAAAATTGAATTTAATTCATTTAATTCCTCTATTTAACATTTAAAGTATGCATATCAAGAATCATTCCTTTTAAGAGTGGTTACATGACACTATTGCTAAAATCTACACCAGAGGATATGTTAATTAGCATAAAGGTTGATGGAAATTAATGTTATTGGTAAAGGGATTAATGTTCAAAATGATTAAGAATATTGTATGGAATCTACTATATTCCATCAATATAAAAAACTCAGCTGCCTTACATCATCTATGGAGCCTTTGAAGTTCAGAGCCCCATTGGCCCTAGATCTGCATGGCACACTGGCTATCGTCCAAGTCAACTACATGCCCAGTGGATCCTGTGTCTGAATGTCTATGGTTCCATCTTCCATGGTGGGTGTCAGTTTGATTGCTCTGGGGGAGGGGGAGTTGTAGAAAGTGTTCTCCAAACTACAGAAAAGTGAGATTGTTTTTGTGCAAATACTTACTCTGTGTTAGGCAGGATTTTGTAGACACTTGCTTTATTGTAACAAACCACTGAATAGTGAAACTGAGGGGGCTATAATAGACCCTTCTAAGCTCTCAGAGAGGAGGACTTTCAACAATATACCCACCAAACATGGGTCAAATAACATATGTCGAATATACCATAAATTCTGGAAATATAGATAATAGATTTATCAAGTATTATAATGTACCATAAATTAATCATTTATTGTGTATCTATGTTTTAAGACATGGTCACCCTGTGTGTATATACATATATATACGCATACATATATATACATATATATACACATACACATACAACACGCATTCTCTACAAACATACATAAGAGCTGGAAGGAAAGGTATCAAAATGTTCACAGAAGTTACCTCGAGGTAATGTTAATGTTCTACTCCATCCTTTTCTTATTTTCTGAATCCCCTTCAATAAATAATGCGAACAATTTATAAAAAAATGCAATAAATGCTATAAAAATCTGCATTCACACTTTACTGTTGTAGAGTTGCTCGAAGGAAACAGATGGCTGCTAGCCCTGTAACATTCTGTCTCCTAAAATTAGAGCCAAAGACTCTGGTGTGATCCATTGTATGACATGGATTCCAGATTGAAAAATACAAGTGGATATAATTGCAAAGCATTAACCTAATCTGTACGAGTTGAGGTGACTCCATCAGTCCAATCATTTATTCACTCATACGTAATGAATGCATAGAGTTTAGGAGAGAGACGTGCTCTTGCTCTCAGGGAGCTTTCACTTGAGTGGACAATCTCAGTTGCAGTTATTTGTACAATGTTGGTGTTTCTTTCTAGATGGAAGTTCCATGGAGACAGAGATCCATCTGCTTGATTCACAGTTGATCTTAGAGGTCTTCTCACACTTGTGTCCTTTAGCAGGTGCAAAATAAACATTAGTCAAGTTGAAATGTAAAGGATTTGCTAATGAAATTAAAGGCAATGGAAATAAGTTCACCAGAGTTTTGAGTGTCTGATGCCACACACCTGACTAAGATTCAAGATTAGAGCAGAACATAGACCCTGAGATCCTAAAGTTCATGTTTTCCCTGGAAAGTTATAGTGTGAAATGACAGAATTACATGCAAAATATACAATTAACTAAGTGGAAGGAAAGGTTGATTACTCAAAGAATCAAAGAAGATTTATGAGCATGGGGGTGACTGAAGAGATAGATTTATGTGACAAACCTTTTGGGCAGCTCTATGTATGGTCCTCTTTGGGGAAAGGGAGTACAAAAATGAGTAGAGGGAAGCAAAAGTAGTGAGTCAGCCTGAGCAGGAGACGGTGAGCCATAGTTGTGGAAAGAAAAGGAGTGAATAGAATTAAGGAATGTTCCTAAAGCCACAGTGACATAATCTAGGGGCATCACTCAGTCATTCAACAAATACTAGTTAAGTGAAAAAGCAGCTTGAAATACATTAAGTTCAACACTCAATCCAGGTTATTGGAGAAAATACTTGAGAAAATGTCAAAGTGGTGTTTTTGAAACACACTTTGTGAAGTGAATTTTATATCAAGATGCTGAGTCACATCTAGCCTTGTTGCATAATAATAGTAGCATCAACAATAATTATATCTCATAATATTTATAACCATAAAACTCACTTGGTTATCTCAAGATGTTATGACTGCCAAAGGTGAGTTATAATTATCGCCATGTTGAAGAGAACATGAGGAAAATGATGCTTAGGTGACGTGAGCAACTTGCATGATACCAACTCTTATGTAAATGTAGTGTGTGGGTGTGTGTGTGCCAACCCATATATTAAGGATTCTTAAGGTCATTCCACCAGGCTAACCTATAAAAACAAAACAAAAGAACTGGTACACTGTGACTATGAGAGAATTATAGCCGAATTTATTATGATTAGACCTTAGAGGGGAGCAGAATTTAGCACCCCAGTATATGTCTCTTCAGCATAAAAATCATTTTAGGCTGATTATTTTTTTTAAGATACTACAAACACAGGAGAAATTCTGAGACCAAGTAGGATGTACCTTTTTGTAAGAAACATTTCCATTTATAATGAAAATCTCCATTTGCAAAGGGGTGTCCCTCACTGTACCAGGAAGAAGGGGATAATGCTAAATCTCTAGAAACTTATTAGTGGAGAAGGCAATGACTTAAATCTTTATATAGCAACATTACCCTTGCTTACTGTGCTCTTTCTGGTCACCTTTCATGACTGACTGCCCACCCATAACACTGTCTTTTGTCTTTAGCTGAAAATCTTATTTAAGGGATGATTTTGACCATTTTGGGGAGTTACTCAGTTTTGCTGAGTCTCTCCCATGTATACAGGAGGAATATGTGTTATTAAATCTTTGTTTCCTTTTCTTAGGTTAATCTGTCTTTTTTTTAAATGTNGGAGGAATATGTGTTATTAAATCTTTGTTTCCTTTTCTTAGGTTAATCTGTCTTTTTTTTAATGTATTATTTATTTATTTATTTGACACAGAGAGAGAGAGAGAGAGAGAGATCACAAGCAAGCTGAAAGGCAGGCAGAGAGAGAGGAGGAAGCAGGCTCCCTGTCAAGCAGAGAGCCCGATGTGGGCCTTGATCCCAGGACCCTGAGATCATGACCTGAGCCGAAGGCAGAGGCTTTAACCCACTGAGCCACCCAGGTGCCCTTAGGTTAATCTGTCTTATAGCAACTTAATTATTAGACAAACCAGAGAACCTAAAAGGCCAAAAGGAAAAATTTTCTGCTCCTACAACCTGTGATAGCAAAATGAAGAGTTCCAAGAATATTATGAAAAACTCACATAAAATATAACTTTAGCTTCAATCAATTTTATCTTAAAGAAATTTATTTTTTAAATTGCAAAGCATGATGGAGGCACAGATGAATTAATCATTCTTTGACTTGGGCTGTTTTAAGCAGAATTTCCTCCGCTCATGAGTTCATTTCCATTAAGTTGACAAGATCAATTATTTCTCTGTCAGGATAGTAGGTAGTAGTGTGTCTAAACAGTACAGTTTTAACCTAAAAATACTTAAAATAAAAAATAATTACTGGTGTTTATTCTCGAAAACACACTTCCTCTCGGACATGTCTGCAAAAGGTAAAATCTTAAGTTCTAGCTGATGGTTAAAAACAGACTACTGTTTTATATATATAATGACTCAAAGACATTGATTTTTCTCTGAATGATGCATCAGAGCACAATACTGAACATGGAAATTTACATTGTATCCTATCTTTCTCCATTGAGCACATCATCAAACTTCATGTACTATGTCTTCCAAAATTCTTGCCCCTTAAAAATCCTTCATTCACTCAATAGCCATGGTCATCTTTTGAGAAATAAATCCTAGAGCATATTTGTCCCACGCATTATAAAGTCCTCCAATGGCTCCTGTTTCCTGTGGAATTGGATCCAAAGTCATTGCCCTGGCCTACAAAATTCTGATTACTCTCTATGCCTACCTCGGAAACTTTCAACTCTCCAGATTCCCTTCTGCCATCCACTTCCTGACTCTCCTCTGAATGCTCAATATGATTTTTGTACTTTTGTACTTAGTACATACAAGGATCCAGACTTTTAACAGCTGAAATTGACAGAACTTTCTACACATTTGGATGTGAGGAGGAAGAAGGGCAGGCATTGGCTATTAACACGGTGTTTCTAGTTTGTCTCTTTCCACTTACATAAGAGCATTAATTTAACTCTGTTCTAGGAAACTGAAAGCAGTGGTGAAGAATTATGACTGTTTAGGTAGGCAGTGCTAGTAATTATGTCATAGTAATGACTGAGTGTATTTGAATTTTGATTTGCTCATAAATATCAGCCTCTGCTTTCACAGCTGAAGCGGAGAGGTAAAAAACTCATCTATGAGAATAGTGGAGCACAGGCCCTGAGATCTACACCATACCATTCAGGACAACACAAGCCCTGGGAGAAAGGAAATCTTAAATTCAGGAGGTAGACTTCTTGGCCCAAGAGACCCCCAGGTGGGAAGTGTAGAGCCAAAGAGCAGAACTATGACCTATTGGTAGTAAGAGAACACAAAAGGGCACTTGCAGGACCAAAAGCTAGACTACTGCAAATTGTTGACAGGATGGGAGGTAAACGAAGCTGAGCATAGTTTTCAACATAAAATTCCAAATAGCCAGAGGGCCTAATGAGAAAAAAGAGATTCTAAGGAGGAGATCAAAGGAGCCAAAGGTAGCTAAAATGTTAGAAAAGAAGAAAAGATTTGCAATGCAAATAGTAAGCCAGTGACTATATCTGAGATACATAGATAACTCCCACCAATCAATAAGGTAAAGACAAGTAGTGCAATAGAAAATTGAACACGTAACTTACAGAAGGAGGAATACAAAAGATCAATAAATACATGAAAAGCTGTTCAAACTCAGTGAAACGCAAATTAAAACAAGACACTATTCTTCACACACTGGCCTGGCAAAAATGTAAAAATTAATAATAGCCATTTTTAGCAAAGGGTTAGGGAACAGAGACTCTTACATTCTGATGGGAATGTACATTTGCAGAGTCCATTCAGAGGCCACATTGGGATTCTTGATGATTCTAGCACTCTATCCCAGAGAAATACTTTCACTGAAATCCAGCAAATCAGGCATAAAGATGCCCATCGTAGCATTGCTTGGAAGAACAGAAGTCAGGAGACTATCTAATAATGCCTATTAATAAGGGAATGGTTAATAGACTTGGGCCTTGCATAGAACACTATGTGGCCTCTAAAGTAATGAAGATGATCTGTACTAACATGTAAATTTCTCAGGGATGTATTGTTCAGTGAGAAAAACAGTGTGATTCCATTGGTAACAAACAAAAATCTTGGTCAATAAACCCTACAGGCAAAACAACACTATGCACATAAAGGCTTTTAAAAGCCAGACTGGGAAAATAAGAGGCATCACATCTACAGGGTAGTTTGAAATTACCTGTGGAGAGAGGAGGGGCCTGAGGCAGGGGGTAAGTAGGGATGTGGTTTTATCAGAAGTGTTTGGATGAAATTTAAACTGGACTGGAGATACCACCATATCAATGTACCAAGTTGCATCATTCAAAGAAAGAAACAAATGCAGGAATGTGTTGGAGGAACAAGGGTACACACTGCCGACTCCAGGTCTTGAAGACATCCCATGAAACTTCTAACAGCCACTTATAATAACATTAAGTTGTTTTATTTTAAAACATTAATCTTAAGAAATGTGATTATAGAACTAAAGAAGAATAAAATAACACAACCAAACATAGCATTTGCATGTAACCTGTGATGGTGAACATGGAGTATGAAATAGCATTTTCCAGAAAACTTAAAAAAGAAAAAAAATAACATCAGCCATCTGGTTAGTTCAAGCTGTGATATCCTGCATGTTTATGTTATTTGTAATGAGTATAGCAGTATCTTTATCTCTATAACCAAGATGTCAATTGCTTAAAAAAAAATTAAATAACGGGACTGGGATACTAGAATCCAGGTGCTGAAACTTAGATTTTGCCTGATTCATAACAACAACTGCATAGCATTCTAAAATTGCAAGCTAAAGAATTGTTGGTTGCAGGCAACCCAATCCAGTTAAGCAGAGCAAGAAGAGAATGAACTGGAGACATAAAAGTGGCTCACAAAGGAGGAGGAATAGCTGAGAATCGGGGCTTGTGTAAGAATCCAAGTAACCGTGTTATAAAAGTAGGTATCATTCATTAGGTGCTAACTTTAGGAAAGAAACAAACAAAAAAATTACACACATTGAGTTTTTTAAATACTCTCAATGCTTTGGTAAGCCCTTTGTATATTTTAGCTCATTTATTTCCTCCCAACAATTATTATCATGTCCCTATCACAGATCAAGAGACCATCAGTGAACAAGATGCAGAATTGGGAATCAAGCCAACCAGTCAGATTCCAAAGGGACCACACTCTTACAGTCCCTATTATGTAATTAGCAAAAGCCTTTGTAGACCTCTCACTGGGGACATTGGTGGCTTAGTCAGTGACCACACATCCTAGCTCTTCTTGCATCCTCTGTCCAGGGAGGATATCAATGTCTGATGGACTTGGAAGCCACATGTTAATAATAGCAAAGTAACCATCAGTGTGGGTCCCTGGATGAATGTGTGCAACACAGCTCCTCCACCCCAATCTGATGTCCACATTAATACATTTTTCTCATGGTAAAGCACTGCAATTTCAAGACTCATCTACTGTAACAACTGCCAAAACTAGTACATTCAGACACGTAAAGTGTACTAGAGAGGTAGAGCAGAGATAGGATGAACGAGGAAATACTCCTGGTGGAGGTAGCATATGAAATTAAAATAAGAAAACAACTGAAAACTTGAAAATGCCTCCCAAGCTAGTTGTATTTTAGAAAGAACCTTGAATTTGGGGCTAAAGGGCTTTGTGAGTAGTCATGGACTCAAGAGCTAGAATTTCCCACAATGTCCAGAGTCCATGCACCATAGAAGAGGCCAAGCCCAGAAGTTAATTGAGACCGCCATCTTCTATCCCCTAGTCTGATCCAGCTGGGTTCAATTCAGCCTTCTTTTTCTGGACACCCCTCTTTTCTCACAGTTCTGTGTTAAATCCAATAGGAAATAAATGAAAAACAAAACAGAGATAAAATCCACAGCATTTTTTCTCTCAAGGAGTTTCCAGTGTAAGGAGGAAAAGTGGACTTATCTCGAAGTAGGTGATGAGTGATGGCATTAGGTCCTTCCAAGTGCTTCCATTTGCCTTCATGTGAATTAGAATGTGACTGACATGAACAAGAGCCAAAGAACATTTCCAGTGTGTGTATACCAGATATCAGAGTGATTTTGGAGAATCTCCATTTATTGGTTCATTGATTATTTCTCCTAAAATTGTAACTTGTCTGTCAAGAATTGATTCGATCAGTTTATATTGAATGGCACTATATGCTAAACACATTTACAGGTATAGTACTCTAGAAGCCTCAAGGTGAGTTTCTGAAACTGGCATTATCATAAAGATTTAAAAGAGGCCCCATGTGTTTCAGAGTAAGGCTGCTTGCCTGAATCTACCCAGGGGAGAGGAGACAGAGTGGGGGTGTGAACCCAGTGCCCCACCCCACACTCTAGAGCCATCCACTCCCACACAGACAGCTGTCATCTTGCCCCATCCCCATTTCCTTCCCTGGCCTCTTTCTAGCTTTCATTTCCCTTCTTTCAAGTAGCTGTTTCTCTCCTGAGCCTCTCTTGCTTGAGATTGAAGTCTCAAGCCGTACACCTCACCTCACTCTGCTCCAACAGACCTGGGAGGGAGGAACGGAGAGGGAAAACAGAAAATAGCTCAGCAGATGTTTCCAGATATTTTTTTTTTAAGTGCAAGTTGCTAATGCGAAGGTTTATTCTGGGGCCTGCCAGTGTGAGCAGATGTTTGAGAAGACAAGTACCTGGTTAGACAATTATACATAGAAAATTTTTTTTTAAAGATTTTATTTATTTATTTGACAGAGAGAGAGAGATCACAAGTAGGCAGAGAGGCAGGCAGAGAGAGAGGAGGAAGCAGGCTCCCCGCTGAGCAGAGAGCCCGACGCGGGCCTCGATCCCAGGACCCTGAGATCACGACCTGAGCCGAAGGCAGAGGCCCCAACCCACTGAGCCACCCAGGTGCCCTATACATAGAAATTGTTAGGAGGTTTGCTTGAAGAGTCAATCTTTTCAAAAAGATAGTAAAATTAAGATTTCTTATTCTCGGCTAAGATTCGGCATGCTTATCCCAGATTGGTTCTGGGGTCCCGATTTCTCTTTGTTGCTGAATATTTGTACTTACAAAAAATGGGGCCATAGCAAAGGGGAAGTAGAAATCGCCTCTGCCTGCAGGTGCACAGCCTAGAGAATATAATTATGGAACACAATGCCTAGAAACCCTGACACTCAGAGGCTGGAGCTCCGATTAATTGCATCTATGTTGTGTTTGGACATAAATATTTACACTTCATTTCTCATTAAAATTCTGCTTATTAAAATAGTAAGCCCAAACCTCTGATTGCTGGATAATTAATGGCAAAATAATGCTTCAAGACTTTCAGGAAACTGAAGGTGTGCAGTTTTCACTTTGGATATTCTCACAGCAAGGAAGGAAGATGCCCGATGATGCCATTCAGTAAACAGTCCCTGCACATTTTCCAGTGGGTGAGGACCTATATACTGGGGTTCAGAGATAAGTAGGACACAACTCCAGCTTTCAACAACCTAAATCTCATTAATATCCTAGTACAAAGCTGGTAATCCCAAAGACTGCACAGGGAAATTTCCCTCTGAGTGAGAAGAAGTTGCAAGAATAAACCTCAGACCAGCGTGAAGGACTACCTGGCCCTAACTGAGGAGAGTGTGCTTAGGGAAAAGGTCCTTTGAGAAACCATGAGCATGGTGACTGGAGCTTTAGAAAGAAGACCTGATGTGATATTCTCCAAGATCAGTGGATATTTTGGGCAGGGAGGGATTTCTGTTGGTGTTTGATGGCCAGAGGTATTGCCTCCAAAGGGCAGCCATAGTTGAAGTCCATTCAAATACTACTGCTCTGTCTGCAGCCCTCTGTCTGATACTCTTTACTGGACTTGTACCGTTTCTCTGTATCTCCTGTTACTTTTCCAGCAAGCGCCATAACCCTGTATCCTCAGTATGTGAGTCTTCTCAGTTGAGTGACTATGTCACTCTTCCTGGGCTTAAAGGATTTAAGCATTTGCCTTTGCTGGTAGGCTGAATTCTGTCAATGCACCCACCATCTGACTCCTCCCTGCATCACCAGGCTCATTCTCTGTGCCTTCCTCCTGACAATACTAACCTCAGAGGTCTCCAGATGGGCCAAGCTACTTTAAAATCCCATATTTTGCAGATGCTCTCCTTCTAGCTGGAAAGCCTTTGCTCCTGAATTTTGCTCCATACCAATAAACTGTTTGTTTTTGCCCATGCTATCTGATGTCTCCAGCATTGAGATGACTTTCTTGAGCCATTCTTTATCTTTCCAGTTTGCCCGTACTTACACTATTATTGTTATTCTCTTGTGTAATTCTGTTTCGACTTTTATGCCTGTCCCCCAAACTAGCTGTGACCCCTGCAAAGGTAGGAACATACCATACTGACTTCCACAGTTGCTCCCCTAGCATACACCTTGGCACACAGTGAGGGCTCATGGCACGCCTTTTGTCTTACTTCCTAAGTGTGAACACTTCTCTTTGGAGGGACTGAGTTCAAATCAGCTTCAATACCACAATAAGAGTATTGGTTCAGTGAGTGGGAAGCACTGGGGTGTCAGGATTGTCTCTAAGAATTCATGTCAGGACTTGACCTCTCTTGGCTGTGGTTCTGTTTCTTCCTGAGAACTGGTTTTATTTGCCCACAATTCATATGGGCTTTTGCCAAGTAGGAGTTGCTTGATGTTCTGGGATCACGTCCCTGACGATATGAACTAAAAGAAAAGAGAGAACATCTCTGTCGAGAGGCCATCTCTGAATTCCCCGGGAGGATTCTGATTGGCTAGAATAGGTTCTAATGCTCATCCCTGCAGCCTCACTGAAGTTAGGAGGATAGGGGAATGTGATTGGGCAGTTCTGGGTGAATACTCTGGTCACCCCAATAGCTATAGGGCACTGTGATTGTCATGCACACCTAAACCACACAGAGTGGGGCCAGAAGAAGCAGAGAGCACATCTTCAACAGACAAAAACCACAGTGGTTTTCTCTATGTAGCTTCCTGCTCTGCCGGCCTTAGCAGAGTGTATGACACACAGTGAGTACTTACTGAATAAGTGAGTTCCAGTTCACTCACTCCTCTTATCCCATCAGTGACTTATGGGATTGCACAGAAAGCGTCTTGCCTTGTGTGTTTCATGGATTGGAAGTTCATTTCTCTGTTTGAGACCCAGACGCTTCAAGCTCAAATATACTGCCTTCAGTCTCTAACATGAAATTTTCATTTATATTAAGAAGTTCTCAATCCAACAATCCAGGCAGGCTACTTTTAGACTTCTGCCCACAAGCACTGGCATCAATCTGTTTCCAACAAAGTGTTGTTTGCTGTGATAATCTCACCTCCATCAGATGTTCCTAACTTTAACTCCTTGTTTTTAAAATCATGTAGAAGAAACTCAGGAAAGATTAGGTCCTGGGCTAAGGATAGCTGGCAACACAATGCCAGAGAAAGGCATCTTATGTGGGAAATTTATGCTTTGCTTTAATAATAACTTTGCTACCAACTCACCTTGAGTGTGACACTTCAGCTGTCTCAGCCATTATTTTATCTATAAAAGACATTAAATCAGGTGATTTATTGGTGACTTTCAGCATTAATTCTCTATACACCTATGAAGATTCTGATGTCAAGAACAGAATTTGAGCAACCATGGCTTCTTCCAAGTCACTGGAACCCAGAACGCAGCAGGATTCATCAGGACTAACCCGGCTATTCATTTAGTGGACACACAACTTAGCTTTGTGGTTTGTGTTACACCAAATTATCAGACTTTGGCCAAATCTCCAAAAAGTGTGTTTTACTCTGTTTCCTTTAACAACTTAAAGCCCCTCCCAAAAGAGCTGATGTGTTATTCTCCAAGAACTTGTTTAATTTTTTCCTTCTGTAGATTTACTAAAGCAGTTTCTTCCATCAGGAAAGCTCTGCTTCTGTTCTTTCACCTGTCCATTTCCTACCCATCCCTGAAGGTCCAGGTAGGGCCTTCTTAGTCTGTAAAGGATTCCTATTCCCCACCTCATCTCCTTCCTTGAGAATGCTTCTCTCTCTTTTCTACTGAGCTCTTACAGCTCTTTGTTTACATCTTTGAATAATAAGGAACACAGCCTACTTTGTGTTACAGTTGTTTGGGGATTTATCTCATTTCTCTGTCTGCAATGCAAGCACCTCCCCATTAGGATAGGGTGTTCTGTGTAGCTGAGCACAGGGATGTTTTGTAGCAAGACAAACCGTCATCAGATCCCAGCACCGCTGCCCAGTCCTTTGGGGAGTCACTTGGTCCTCATGATCATCAAATTTCTTATAAGCAAAAACTATAACCACTGGGATATTGGAAAGACAAAATGGTATTTAAGGGAAAGCACTTATTACCATGCTTGGAGCATGGAGTGAGTGAGTTTCACTTACGTTAAAGTGAAACACTCACAAAGGCAATTAAAATCTTCCTTCTTTATTGGACGTTGAATACTATTAAGATTCCTCGCTAAGGCTCACAAGGCTGGACATAATCTGGCTCTACTCTCTTTTTTTCCTATCATAGGTTTGCTCTTAACAGCTTTACTGAGATATAATCGGCATATAATGAACTACACATATTTAAATGTATAATTTGTTTGATTTAAGTGTGTGTGTGTATACACACACAAACACACACACTTAGGAAACTATCACAATAGTCATGATACAAAAATATTTACACCCTGAAGTTTTTTTTTCCTCCTTTGTAATTCTTTCTGCCAACACCTTTCCTGCCAGGTCCCATATTGAAGCAGTTACTAACCTGCTTTCTGAAATGATATATTAATTTGCATTTCTTAGACATTTATATAAATGGCATCATCCAATGTATACTCATTTCTTGTCTGGCTTCTTTCACTCAACAAATTTATTTAAAAAATTATCCGTGCTCTAGAAGGTATCACTGATTTCACCATTTTTTTTTAATTTTTGAGTGTCATTCCATTGTATGGATATGCTACAATTTTTTGATGGACATTTGTCTTGTTTCCAGTTTTTAATTATTACAAATAAAGCTGCTATGAGCGTCCATATACAAGTGTTATGTAGACACATACTTTCATTTCTTTTGGCTAAATATCTAGTAGTGGAATGGTTGGGTCATATAATGTACTAGTTTAACTTAAAAAAACAAAAACAAAAACAAAAAAATGCCAAACTATTTCCAAAGTGGTTGTACCATTTTACACTACCAGTGACATATGAAAGTTCCAGTTTCTCCACATCCTTGTCAACACTTAGAGTCATCATTCTTTTTAATGTTAGAAACTTTGACAGGTGTATAGTGGTTTGATTTGCATTTTTTAGGCCCTAATGAGGATGAGCATCTTTTCATAGACTTATGTACTCTCTATATGTCTTCTCTGATAATATGTCTGTACAAATGTTTTACCTGTTCTTTTTTAATCGGGTTGTTTGTTTTCATATTATTGAGCATTAAGAGTACTTTGTATATTTAAAATACAAGTTTACATACCAGATATATGCTTTGCAAGTATTTTTTTCCCAGTCTGTGGCTTGTCTTATTCCATTAACAGTATCTTTTGAAGAGCAGTTTTTACTTTTAATTAATTCCAATTTATTAGGGTTTCCTTTTATGAATTATACATGTAGCTCTTTGTATCTAAGAAGTTTTGCATAACTTAAGATTGCAAAGGATGTGCCCGATCTTTTCTTTTAGAAATTTTATAGTTATATGTTTTATATTTAGTTGTATGATACATTTTTGTATATGGTATGATGTATTGATGAAGATGATTTTTTGCATGTATATATCCAGTTTTTCTAGTACCATTCGTTGAAAATTTTTCTTTTTTTATTGAATTGCTTTTGCAACTTTGTAAAAAAAATTGTGCAGATCTAGGTCTGAACTCTCTATTGTGTTCCATTAATGTAGTTGTCAATTTTATACTAATTCCATACTGTGTTTATTACTCTAGCTTTATAATAAAAACAGAATAAATCCTGAAATAAAATATTGTTTCTCTTCCAACATTGCCCTTCTTCAAAGCTGTTTTGCTATTTTAAGTTGTTTGTATTTCCATATAAATTTCAGAATTGTTTTGTCAATTTCTACAAAAAATGAAACCTGTTGGGATATTGATTAGGATTACAATGAATCCACAGACACGTTGCAAAGCACCAACTTCTTAATAATATAAAGTCTCCTTACACATAAACACAACGTTTCTTCCCATTTATTTAGGTCTTCCTTAATTTCTTTCAGCAATATTTTATAGTTTTAGTTTCCAGTGTACAGATCTATCTTCTTTCCTAGGAAAAAGAAATACAATTGATTTCTGTACATTGATCCTGTATCCTGCAAAGTTGCTAACTTCACTTAGTTTTAGTGATTTTCTTATGTTTCTTAATAGACATATTGGATTTTATACTTAGGTAACTTTATCATACGTAAAAAAAGAAAATTTTACTTCTTCCTGTCTAATTCATATGCTTTATTTACTTTTCTTACCCAGTAGGAAGGGCTAAAGCCTTTGGGACAATGTTGGATACAAATGGTCAGACTGGACAAGTGGGTGAGATACCCTGATTGTACGGAGGAAAACATTCAGGTTTCCACCAGTAAGTGTGATTCTGGATGTATAGGTGTTTTTGTAGATTGGGTTTTTTTTTTCTAGTGGGTTATGGACATTTCTTTCTATTGCCAGTTTTCTGAGTTTTTCAAAGAGATGGATATTGCCTTTTGTCAAAATGTTTTTCTGCACACAGTGATATATGATTGCATGAATTTTCTTCTTTTGGTTTGTTATATGGTGAATTATAGTGATTGATTTTCAAATATTGAACAAACTTTGTATTCCTGAGGTAAAGTCCCTCTTGTCATGACACACTAACCTTTTTCAGATTGTCGGTTTTGATTTGCTAAAATTGGTTTAGAATTCTGTGTGTCTATGTTTATGAGTGGTATTGTTCTATAGTTTCATTTTTTTAGTATGCATATCTGGGTTTGTTATCGGTAATATGCCAGCCTCAAAGAAAGAACTGAAAAGTATTGTCTTCGATTTTCTAGAAGAGTTTGTGTAGAATTGTTTTTATTCCATTATTAAATGGTGGAATTCACCAGTGAAGTTACCTGGGTCTGGGGATTTCCCTGTAGAAAGCTTTTTAGTAAAGTTAAAAGTCTTCAATAAATGTGAGGATATTCATGCTATTTTTGAGTATGCTTTTACTTGTGTCTTTCAAGAAATTTGTCCATTTCATTCAGTTTATCAAGCTTATTGGCAAAAAGTTATTCAAAATATCGCCTTAGTATCCTTTAATATCTATTTTATCTATAGTGATGTCACTTCCCTTATTCCTGATTTTGATAATTTGTGATTTTTCTATTTTCTATTGTATCAATTTTCTATTCTAATAATTTTTAATAATTATACTATTTTTAAATCTTTACTAGTAATTATTATATCTCTTTTCTGTTTCCTTTGGGTATAATTTTGTTTTTACTTTCTTAAAGTAGAAGCTGAGTTATTTGATATGAGATCATCTTCTTTTCAAATATATGTATTTCATGCCATAAATTTCCTCCTGAATTCTGCTTTTGTTGTATTCTACAGATTTTGATACATAATTTTACTTTCATTCAGTTTTTTTAATTTCTTTTTTATCTGGTTATATTGACCTGTGTTAATTAGCTTTTAAATGTTTGTCATGTTGCCAGATATCATTCTGTTATTGGTTTTTATTTTAACTTCCATTGTTGTGAAAGAGCAAACTTCAGCATCCTTTTAAGTGTATTCGGATTTGTTTTATGGCTTGCAATATTATTGCTAGTGTTAAATTTTTTATATGTACTGGACAAAATGTGTATCTGTGTACTTTTTTTCTGGTAGAGTACTTTATTCTGGTGGAATATTCTTTTTTAATTTGTTAATTTTTTATATTTTTTAATTTAAATCCAATTAATTAATATGTAGGGAATTATAAGTTTCAGAGGTAGAATTCGGTGATTCATCAGTTGTATATAACACCCAGTGCTCATCAAATCAGATGCTCTCCTTAATGTCCATCACTCAGTTACCCCATCCACATCCCCCCATCACCCTCCTTTTCAGCAACCCTAGTTGTTTCCTATGATTAAGACTCTGTTATGGTTTGTCTCCCTCTCTGATTTCATCTTGTTTTATTTTTCCCTCCTTTTCCCTTTGCTCCTCCATTTCATTTTTTAAATTCCACATATGATAATTATCTTTCTCTGATTGACTTATTCCATTTAGCATAATTCCATCCACGTCTGTAAATGTCAATTAGGTCAAGTTATTTGATAAGGTTGTTCATATCTTTTCTATCTTCACTGGTTGTCTATTTGGTTGCTGAAAGAAGAATATTGATATTTCTGACTAAAATTGTGGATTTCTCTATTTCTTTTGCAGTTTATCAGGTTATGCTTCATTTATTATAAAATTCTATTCTTTGGTGAATGAACATTTAAGATTATTATATCCTTCAGGAATTTGAGGAGCAGGGTGGGCAGTCATGGGGGTTAGGGAGGGAAAAAATGAAACAAGATGGGATCCTGAAGGAGACAAACCATAAGAGACTCTTAATTTCAGGAAACAAACTGAGGGTTGCTGGGGGGTAGAGAGGTAGCAATAGGGTGGTTGGGTTATGGACATTAGGGAGGTTATANTGAAGGAGACAAACCATAAGAGACTCTTAATTTCAGGAAACAAACTGAGGGTTGCTGGGGGGTAGAGAGGTAGCAATAGGGTGGTTGGGTTATGGACATTAGGGAGGTTATATGGTATGGTGAGTGCTGTGAAATGTTTAAGCCTGATGATTCACAGACCTGTACCCCTGGGGCAAACAATACATTATATGTTAATATAAAAATATTATTATATCTTCTTGACTAACTGACTCATTTATCATCTTCACTCTGAAATCTATTTTGGTGTTGGGAGCACCTGGGTGGCTCAGTTGGTTAAGCGTCTGACTAGTGATCTCAAGGTCTTGAGTTCAAATGCCATGCTGTACTCTACACAAAAAAACCAAAAACTGCATGAAATCTATTTTGGTGTGAGTACGGCCACTTAGCTCCTTTTGATTAATGTTTGGATGGCGTTATCTTTTTCTACCCTTGTTCTTATAATTTATTTCNAGCACCTGGGTGGCTCAGTTGGTTAAGCGTCTGACTAGTGATCTCAAGGTCTTGAGTTCAAACGCCATGCTGTACTCTACACAAAAAAACAAAAACTGCATGAAATCTATTTTGGTGTGAGTACAGCCACTTAGCTCCTTTTGATTAATGTTTGGATGGCATTATCTTTTTCTACCCTTGTTCTTATAATTTATTTCTTTTTTTTTATGATTTTATTTATTTATTTAACAGAGAGAGAGATCACAAGTAGGCAGAGGCAGGCAGAGAGAGAGGGGGAAGCAGGCTCCTTGCCAAGCAGGGAGCCCGATATGGGCCTCGATCCCAGGACCCTGAGATCATGACCTGAGCTGAAGGCAGAGGCTTTAACCCACTGAGCCACCCAGGCACCCTTATAATTTATTTCTGTTTCTGTATTTTTAGGTGCATTTCTTGTAGAAAGCATAGAGCTGGGCTCTGCTTTGCCCTACCATGCTCTGACAATCTCTGCCTTTTCACTGGGGTGTTTAGACTGTTTACATTTAATATGATTATTGATATAGTCAGATTTAAGTGTATGATTCTGCTATTTGTATTCTATTTCTTTCATATGTTCTCTGTTTTTGTTTGTTTGTTTGTTTGTTTTACTTCTTTTGGACTAACTGAATTCATTTTATGAGTCCATTTGTCCTTTGTTGGTTTATGACCTGTGCCTCCGTGTTATTTAAATGATTGCTTTATGATTTTTAGCATACATTTTGAAGTTACCACTGTCATCTTTCAGATCATTATTAAAACATGTCAGATGCAGTGTAAAAAATTTAGACTTGGCTTCAGTGCTATTTTTGTCACACCTTTTACTTTATGTATAATACGCCAAATACATATTTACTATTTACNAGTGCTATTTTTGTCACACCTTTTACTTTATGTATAATACGCCAAATACATATTTACTATTTGTACTAAACAACCATCTTTTGATACTATGTGAACAATGGGAAATAATCTTATGTAACTACCCAAGTAGTTACCAACTCCAGTGCTTTTAATTTCTTTATACGGATGTAGATTTCCATCAGGTATCATTCTCCTTCTGCCTAAAAAACATCTTTTAACATTTCTTATGGAATTGATATACTGCTTTGTGTATTTACTTTCATTATTTTATAGATATTTTGGCTTTTCAAAGGATTCTAGGTCAAGAGGTGTGTTTGCTTGCTTTTTCTTACTTCAAAGACATTACTCAACTGTCTTCTCACATATACTGTTTTCAATGAGAAATATGCTATTATCCTTTGTTCCTGTGTTTATAATGTATTTTCTCAGTCTTTCTTTAATTATTAATTTTTTTTGCTTTCCTCTGGTTTTGAGAAATTTCATTATTATGTGATTTGTTATAGGTTTCTTCTTCGTGTTTCTTGTGTTTGAATTTGATTGCATTTCTTGAATCTGTGTGTTTATAGTTTCCATAAAAACTGGAAAAACTTTGATATTTTCCTCCCAAACACACCCATGCACACACACTCACACACACACACACACACACACACACACAAACACACACCTCCTCTTTGGAGATCCCAATGTTACACACATTAGACTAAGAAGAAATTTTCCCACAGGTAACTAAAATTTGCTCATCATTTCATTCTGTTTTTCTGTCCATACTTCATTTTGACAGCATTTTGTTGCAAGACACTCTCTGGCCACACTAATAAAGCAGAGCACCCCCACCACTTAATTATCTCTAGCAGATGTCAGGCTTTTTTTCTTCATCTAAATTTTACTTTTCTTCTTTACTAATTTCTATCCACATTTATTTGACTTATTTACAGTTAAATATGTGTTGAAAGAAGGGCTATATCAAATATCCAAATAATAAGTGAAAGTAGGTTTATAATAGGTGGATTTGAAAAAAAATAGACAATTTAGGAGTGACTTAGAAGGAAATTTGCTTATTTCACANCTATATCAAATATCCAAAGAATAAGTGAAAGTAGGTTTATAATAGGTGGATTTGAAAAAAAAATAGACAATTTAGGAGTGACTTAGAAGGAAATTTGCTTATTTCACGTAACAAAGGGACCCAAAGTAAGACAGTTCCCAGATTAGTTCCTATAGTGGCCTTGAGACATCATCGAGGATTCAGTTTCATTCTGTCTTTCTGTTTGTCATCTGTAATGTATTTGATGGTCATCTTAGCCAGCTTTCCTTATTTTCCCAAGATGTTTGCCACAATCCCAAGCAGCACATGCAAGTATCTTAAAGAGATTATAAAGGAATGGTATTTTTCTCCATCCCTTTGTAGCAGTAGAGAAAACTGATCCCAGACCTTCTCAACAACCTCTCCTTGGTCAGAGGTTGATTCCATTTCCAAATTAATTAATGGTAATGAGAAATGGAAATCCCCAATGTTGGCTTTATCTAATCAATATAAACTTTCATCCCAGACCTTTCCTCCTCAGCCCTGGGTATTATGGAGGATTCTTCCCCCACCTCTTCCAAGTACTTAGCTGCCTGAAGTTGTGAAGCATTGAGTTCTGTTAGAAGGGAATATGGGAAGTATGAATTTATGTGGGCTGCCACAAATTATTTTACTAGGATGAGAGTGTGCAATTCAAACATTTCATAAACTTATTTTAATTCCTCTAGCTAATCTCTCAACTGATTCAAATATTTGCCAGAGTGTGAGACAAGCTTCCTGATGTCAGCTGAGTTAAGCATAAGGTTTTTAGCTTGCATTCATAGTCTTTTGCTTTTTCTAACATCTCCAATTCTCGGCCTTCCCTCCTGGTATCTTGCCCACCACACTGATGCACATTGTCAACTGAAAATATTGTTTCCACAAACTTCCAACAAGCTGGCAATGGGATTTCTGAAGTAGAAATATATTTCATTTTTTCAACTTTTAAAAATGGAAATTTAATCATAGTACATTTCTTGTCATGATACATCCATTCAAAAATATTTACAGCTGATTCTATTTACAGTGAGTCCACAAATCTTACCAAAAATTTTCATCAAAGCGATGGTGCTATGCTTAATTCATCTTTTGTGCAACCATTAAAATTATTTTGTACCCAGAATTAAAATCACATTATTTTACTCTAGGGAAGACACCTATAGATTACCTATTCATTCCTGGTATTGAAGATATAGAAACTGAATCTGAAGAAATAAACTCATTTCATCAAAGTTATATGTAGTGGTGTGCTTAATTCCACTCACATCACCTTAGAAAAGCCAATTGTAGGCATCTGCTCCTAACTCCACCATTAGTGATGTCAAATTGGTAGCTTGAGATCAGCTATCACAGGAGGATTTACACTAGGGAAATTGGCAATATGCTACAAATCAGGGTGTTTTCTTTTCTGAAATGCTAGCTGTTAAACATTTACCAACATGTCACATGCTCAGTAAAATACAGAGCAAGATCTAGGATAGTAGAACTGAAAGAATTAAGAATTTTAGATCCATGTACTAGTACATGTTAATATTATTAATACCTATTTTCATTATCATTATTAACATCTCCTGACTCAGACTCTAGTCTTTCTTTTCACAAAATTTTAATAGCTTTTATAACTCATTCATATTTTCCCTTCCCCTTATTTAATGGATTCATTTGTCCTTGAATAAATTTGGATTGGATAGTGTTTTAATCAGAATTTTAAAGGTGAATAACAGAAAAAGACTAATGAAGGGAGAAAAAGGAAATTATAAGGATATGTACTCACTCATGGAATTAATAGAGGGTGGAGAATAAGCTTAAAGGATGAGCAGGAAACAGAGGGACATGGCTGGAGAAGCTTGAGTTGAGGTCGTGCCTACAGAACAGTCTGGTTATGACATTGTCGTTGGTACTAACTACCTCAACTGCTGGGAAATATTCTGTCTATTTTAAGAACCACAGAAAACAATTTCTAAATAGTTTATACCTCTAATAACTCAATATTTAAACTCTGGTGGAACCATGTGTTTGGTTGAGACCAAGTCGTGTTGCTGGTATGCTGTAGGAATCTTGCTTTGCCTCAACTTCCATGGTAAGAGCTGGGAAATTGCCTCCAACAAAGATAATTCTCAGTGGCTCAAACCAAAATAGGAATGGGATTTGATTACTCAGTGGCAAGAGTGAAAACAAAACAAACGAACAAATGTTCCCTGCCATTGTCACTGTTTAAAAGTGGAAAGAAAAGAAGATACAGTGCACTTACTACATGATGATGTGGAGGTGGGAAACAAATATCGGTGTAGGGAAAGGCAAATGCTAGCTGTGATAGTCATGAAGCCTCTTGAGATGGCCTGGCTGTGCTGAATTTATTGTGGGTTTTGGATGTAGCTTCAGTCCTAAAGAGGCTCATCCAGAAAGTGCAATTTTTCACATTTATGTGGAGAGAGAAATGGCTAAGCTATAAGATTAAAAATGGATTCCTGAATAGTGATAAACAGCTTAGGTAGTTGGTAGGAACCAGGAAGGAGAAAAATTGAAAGTCAGAGACACAGAATTCTTGGGAAGACACATGTAGATAGACATATGGCCATAGGAAACAAGAGTATGGATGTTTGTGTCTCATGTTAATGCCCACCAGACAAGATCCACATCAGAAGAACCACTGAATTACCAGGTAAGTATAAGGATTCATTCAGAGCATGAAAAAAGTCCCTGTGTCCTCAGCCACCCAGTTCTTGGATAAGAGGTCCATGATTGACATAACCATGGTGGCAGGGATGCAGGTTAAGCATTGATCCTGGTAACATGGATCCTTACCACATGTGATAGAGTCTCTGCTGTTATTGTATGCCCAAACAGCAAAGATGAACTTTAAATCCTCGATATGGTTCTATCCGTTGAGGTGTCCAGCCTGCCACTTGGTACTTGGCTATGTTGGGGCCAATGGTTGGCAGGGCAGCAATTTGTCTTTACTGGAACAGGCAAATAGATATAAATTTGCCTTCCCCAACTTTAATATCTGTGCCAGAAGCAATTTTCAAAGGTGTAGGGCATTTGATTAATAAACATGAGATCCTGCATTGCATGGGTTCAGCCAAGGAATTCATTTTACTGAAAAGAAAGTGTAACCATAGAGGCACATAAAAGATATTCACTGACCCTACCCCATCCTTCATCACCTAGAAGCAACACCTGATAGAATGTTGAAAAATCTATAAAAACTAAGCTAAAACACCACTTAAGGACACCCTGCACATTGGAGTGTTATCCTTTGAGTTATGATACATGCTTGGAAACAATTGATTTATAGTAATTTGTTCTCAATAAACAGAATTCATAGGTTCAGGAACCTATGAGTAAAAGTAGAACTGGCCCTTCTCCCATGACTCCTGTGACCCACTTGCAAACACTGATCAAGCTATGCCCCCCATCTTCTCCATTTGGACTCATCATGCATCAAACAGTCAAGAAAAAGGGTTATCATACCGATTGGGTTGACTGACACAGTTTTCAGAGGGACTAAGTTTGTTGCTGTACAATGGATGCAGAGAGGTTCACTCAGGATTCAAAGAGTCATATTTTGGTGGTTCTGTGCCTTGTGATAACAGGGGTCAGTCAGTTGTAGCAAGCATGTCCAATGTGCCCCACAAGGGCGAGGGCTAATAGAGATGAAGGTCTGGATCACTCTAACACACACATACCTTAGACCATCTGATGTGCTTCTGAGAGTTGGAAAAATACAAACTGTGTCATGAAAGAGGGTGATGATGAACCTCAAATTCAGCCTCAGGAGCATCTGGAGGGCTGTGGCACCATAGTTTTTCCCACTAACCACTATGAGGTTTTTGATGTTTTTGTTTTGTTTTTAGACTATTCTTTAGTGATTATTTCTGCCTACCACCATAAAGAATGAGTGACAGAAAGCACTTCATGTGGGGATGATCACAGCTGAACATACAAAAGGTAGCAGATGTCTGTGGTGGTCTGCCTCCTATTTCCTTGGATTTCACACAGCCTTAGTGGGTGGCTCCATGTGTGCTTACGATATACCACCTCAAGAAAGAGCTTTAACAACTCTTGCTTTTCTGCCTTAGGGCTTTTTTGTGATGTCCTCTTAGCCAACATTCAGGGAAGACCAAAAGTATAGGAACTTACAGCATAGGATCTCTCAACTACTGGGGCATGAAACAGATAAATCAATATTACAGACTCCCATTCTAATGGAGACAATTCTGAGAGGATTCTATGTGGCCCACAGTGCAACTGGAGCCCAGTTGTGGTTTGGATAACCAGTTCAATGATGCACACTCCAGGGGCACCTTGGTGGCTCAGTCAGTAGAACATGCAACTCCTGATTTTAGGTTGTGAGTTCCAGTCCCATGTTGGGTGTAGACATGACTTTAAAAAAAATTAAGGGGCACTTGGATGGCTCAGTCAGTTAAGCATCTGCCTTCTGCTCCAGTCATGATCTTGAGCTCAGTGGGGAGTTCGCTTGTTCTCCCCCTCACTCCGACCCCACTCACGTACTCTCTTTCTTCTCTCTCTCTCTCTCTCTCTCTCTCTCAGATAAATAAATAAAATCTTAAAAATTTTAAAAAATAATGCACACTCCAGTTCCTTTTTCACCTTCATTTTCCCACTCCTAAATTCTGAAATCACTTCCCAACAATAAATCTGCACCCAAATCCTTCTCTCAGGCTCTATTTTGAGGGGATTTCAGACTAAGAGAGAAGGGAGGCTAAGAAAGTTATCCTATTGTTGCTTGGTGAGCATAAAGCATGATAACCTTCTGGCTTCATAGCCCAGAGTACCCCCTGCTGTCTACAGTTCATGAGATTCCACACTTAGCATCTCCTTCTCTAGATCACAGTCAGGTATACCTTCTGTGTAGTGGGCATGTTCCACCTGTAAGTTTTACATAGTACAATTTATATAAATCCCTTAACCCCATCCCTGATACAAGATAGGCATTCAATGCATGCTACTGGCAAGGGTGGTTACTATTATTACCATTTTGATTATTATTTAATTAATTTGCCTACTGTTAATTCTGTTCAGCTTAAAATTTATTTTTTACTTAGCTTACTTACTTGTTACTTAATTTTTCTCTTATCTCAAAGAGCTTTTGAGAAAAACTCACGATTGTCATCAGCTAATGATGCTAGTGTTTAAAATAACTATTTTCAAGATGATTTTGAAATTATTGTATATAATGACTAAAACAGGGTCTAGTATGTGGTACCTTCCCAATAATGCTTATTTTCCCTTCTATTGGTATCATCTATTACCATTACTATGGCCAATAATATGATCACTACTATCATTACTGCTTCCAGGGAATCAAAAATCAGTGCAAAGAACAAAAATTCTATTTTTCTCTGCTTCAAATATCATGACCCTATTAAAGGTGAGAGTTTCATTTTCATTAACTTCTGTTGCTCAATAATTCATTTGCACCAAATATGGCAAACCTGACCAAACAGACAAACAGAAGATGGCATTTGCAATTTGTATGCTCTTTTATGAAAGTCACCAGTGAAAAGTGCTTTCTAGGATTTATTGGATTTACAATTGGGACTCATCCATAAGATAATATAGCATGCAAAGGAACATCATTGACTGAGTGCCAACTCGGTACCATGTGCTGTACTGGGCATTAGCTCTTTACAGCCCAGAACCCTCCCCTCTGACTTCCTATCATTGATCCTTATTCACAGGTGAGGCACTACGGAACCGAGAAGTTCAAGCACCTTCACAAGGTCATGTATTTTGTACACGACAGAAAGAATATCTCCCTCAAATCAAATTAATAAGTGTTATTTACTATATGTCTTGTCCCTGATAAAGAGACCATATCCACAATTCAGAGAAAGAAAGGTATCTGTACTCTGAACTCTGATCAAGAATAAGAACTTTGAAGGTGACATTCAGACCCAGAGGCATATCAGAGTTTCACTGCCTGTGTACGTCCTAGTTAGTAACTGCTCTCACTGTGTCTTTTTAAAATAGCCTATTTTGGTCCCCAAACCATCCGAAAACTTGAAAACTTGAAATAACTGAACCATGTAACAGGAGCTTATATATATATATATATATATATATATATATATATATATATATATAT